>JASSUY010051476.1:0-14955 GCA_032466535.1 Forpus xanthops | reverse complement strand
CCCCTTCCCCTTCCCCGTCCCCTTCCCCTTCCCCTTCCCCCTCCCCTTACACTGCCCCTTCCCCTTCCAACATTCTCCGTATGACCACCTCCCAAAAGAAAATCACAAAGAATTTTCTGTCAAATTTTTCTCCAGTTTTCAGTCTGAAACCTTTTCATTGTCGTTTAGCGACAATAAGGAAGCTGAGGCCAAATGCGTTGGGGTCTTTTCAAGAAAAGCCATCTGAGAGGTAAAACATCTTACCACTGAAGTGATAAGAAGTGGAAATGGCTACAAGCAATAATACAGTTTGTATTGCTGCAATAAGATCTTAATAGGCAGGATGTCTTTGCATTGTACCTTCGTAAAATGCTCTTAATAGGGGAAAAGGCTTACTGCTTGACTAGATGCAGATATATGGAGAAGACAAAGGAACAGAGCCCAAATCAGGTATATTACAACTTCCTGTGCTATAAACTAAGTACACTAAAATAATTTTACGTGTAAATATTTGGGAATTACTTAACTGGGAAAAGTAAGAATTGGATTCATTTATCATGCTTTTAATTTCAAAGTAACCGCTATAGCTTAGATAAAGAATGCCAAGATTGAATCACTGACAAGGTGCTATAAGAAAATTAGCTTACTAATTTCAGTAATTAGCACATTTCAGTTTGACCCATAGAATCATAGAATGGTTTTGGTTGGAAGGGACCTTAAAGATAATCTCATTCCAAGCCCACTGCCATTGCCAGGGACACCTTCCACTAGACCAGATTGCTCAAAGCCCCATCCAACCTGGCCTTTAACAATTCTGGGGATGGGGCATCCATAACTTTGTGGAGCAACCCATTCCAGTGCCTCCTAACTCTCACAGCTAAGAACATCTTCCTTATATCTAATCTAAATCTACCCACTTTCAGTTTAAAGCCATTCCCCTTTGTCCTGTCACACACCCTTGTAAAAAGTCTCTCTCCAGATTTCTTCTAGGCTGCCTTTAGGTACTGGAAGGATGCTATCAGGTCTCCCTGGAGCCTTCATTTCTTCAGGCTGTAAAAGCCCAATTCACAATTAAAACATTTCAGACAACTTTCTGAAATAACAAGAATACATGAGTTCAATATATATTCAAAAAAAGAAACACAGAATAAATGCAACAACCTAGAGAGTTCTTAATATAATTGCTGTTAGAAATCCAAAGAATAATGTCTATTTTTTCAGTTTTTACTCTGCTTTTCCCAAGCTCCTAGCCACTCTGTAGTGTTAAAAATAGCACCTGAGGGTTTGTATGTCAGTAAAGTCTAGGTTGCTGGAGGGAAAGATCATCAGTTGCCACAGGACAAGCTACCCCATTTTCATCCACACTTCTGTCCAGACTAATCTATCTGAATGGAATCAATTCAGAACAATAGGGTAGTGAGCGAAAGAAAATTTCTTCACTTTCTACCCAAACCGCATCCCAATCCATTAGAGGCTTTCTACTGACTGGAACAAATTGAAATATTTTGAATACAGTGAAAAGAAATATACTAGAAAAAATTCTTTATGCATCCAAGTAATTTCAGCACTCCTCTTTTTAGCACACAAATATTTTAGGAGAACCTTGGCAAAAGAGTTCAGAAATTGCTTAATATTTTAAGACATATTCATAAATATGACTGAAAATAAAAACCATGCAAAGAACATAGGTTTTGCTCTGTTTGCATGACATTCATTTGTCATTGTACAGTACTTCTTGATCTCTTCAGTGTGAAAAATGTTCTCAGCAGTATCATCATATTTGATGGAGTAACTTCCACAATTTATCAAGACAGAGATCGTTAGAAGGACATACTAATAAGTATGAAGTGCAGCCACGTCATCATTTTCGAGTTCATTCTCACCCTACTCTCCCTAATTAGCAAGTAGAATAGTATCCATGTCCTCTATTTATTTAGCCTTCAAATTTCCTGATCTTTAGTTCTATAACATGGTCATAAATACCTCTGGGTACAAAGCTGCATCCTGTCTCCACAAATCCTCAATAAAATAATTTTTGATGCAAGCCTCCAGGAGGAAAAAAATTCAGTTCTTCATTTGTCATAACTTTCTTACAAAAATATTGACTTTGAATTTTTGTATCTCATAATCTCATTAGAAATGAAACACCAGTAACTTGTAGAAACTTCTGGTAAAGCAATTGACTAACATAATATAAACTAATAATTAGTTTATATTAGTGCCCTAACCTCACTTTGTGTGAACTACCTTTTATTCCTACCACATTCTTTGGTCATAATGGACAAAATGTTCTCCTTGAGATCACAGAGTATGGGTAAAGGTCATCAAACCCTTCACTTGGTTGTCTTTAACAAAACATGTTCTTGTCACAATAAGTGCTTAAGAAAGACGTGCAGGCAGCCTGACATCTAAGCAGCAAGTAAGAACTACTAAAATTAAGGTATTCATAGACTTAAATCACTAAATCGAAGACCATAATCAATAGTTTTCTTCTCTAGCACCATAGACATCTCTTACAGGACATAGTAACAGGCTCTGGAGCAGATACTACAAAGAGCAAAAGACTACTTCAGGTACTAAATAACATCTTTATCAACCCTATATAAATTCTTTATCTACTATAACACTAAAACTTGGGGGAAGTGGGATGGGATTGATGATTCATGTATATCTTGAACAGGACAAAGGAACTTAAAAAACAGCATACTTGAAATTTACCACTGAAATTACTACAAGAAAATGTTTCTAATGTTGTGACTAACTTGTATAACTGACTGAAAGCCTGAGGATGTGCTTTAGGGAGGGAACTCAAAAAAAAAAAAAAGAAAAAAAAAGACAGCGGCATTTCAAATGCACATCTCTTAACAGTTCAAATATCATCTCAGTCGGTGTGCCTGCCAGATGTGAATCATATTCTTTGGTACAAAACTTCTATTACTTGCTGTGTGTGGGATGTTAAAGTGAATTGTGTTTTGAATTCCACTTCCCCAGGTGAGGTGGTAGCTCTAAATGATGGACTTTTAGTTTGTTTTTTTTTAACATTCTCATTAATTTTGTTATCATTATGTGAGCTAAAACATCTTTTCCAATAACAAGACAAATATTACTTTACCGCAAGTAAATTCCACATGGCCTGAACTGTTTTCAAGCTTTGTTATTCAGCCTTTAGATCCTTTAAGACCAGGAAGGGTTGGTGAAATAGTGAACCAGTCTAAGAATGACAGGTGGGAATGGCAAGATAACCTGATGGGGTCTACTTTGGCCAGCGGCAGGCCCATGTTGGAGCCAGCTGTCATTTGCTTTACTGGACAAGGGGAAGCTTTTAGAAGCTTTTCACAGAAGCCACCCATGAACCAAAACCTCACCATTCAAATAAAATACATAAATTCTAAGAAATACTAAATATATCAAAAAATAGCAACAATTTCTGATTCTAGTGAATAAATTCTATTATTCATAGCAATTTAACTTCAATAAATGAAAAATTCAGTTTAGTAATATTTATAATTGTGTGTCTGGATGTCTGGCATAAGCAATTTCAAGAAGAAAAATATAATTTATTAGTAATCTAAAGGGATTCTGTTTAAACATAATAACTTCATGCTAAAATTAGTATCACGGATTACCCTATAATCTTTTTAACTTGCTTTGTCTTGAAATTTTTACATAAAATATTGTTGATCCAAAGGTGCATTTAAAGACACATTTAAAGGATAACACATGATTATCTCCTCTTAGCATCAGGTTTTCAATTTTGCAAAATCAATTTACTTGCATAATTTTTTAAGATATTTTGGGGTTTCTTTTTCGTTCACATTCATCAACATGGACTCCCTACAAAAATAAAAAAAAAATATTTTTAAAGTTTGTTGTATGCCTTCATAAACTTCGCACTTTTGGAGTCATTCATCAGGAACTGCTTAAAAAAAAAAAAAGTGTATTTCTGTGACTAATTATGTGTTTTCCACAGTTCAGTTCCTAACATATATTTCCTTTCCAGACACTGTAGAGCTAGAATAAAAATTATTTTTTAAGAAAAAAAAAAAAAAACAAGCTAAATATAAATGTCATTTTATTAATTCTTACAATGCAATAATGATAATATTCTGTATTTACCTAACATCCTACTTGAGTATTTCCAATAATATTTTATTTTGGGTATAGTTATTAATTGTCAGGATTTTTGGTGTAGTTATTAATTGTCAAGATTAAACAATTAATATATAAAACAAAATCTTTAAAAAGAACAAAACCTACTGGATACTATGTTAACTTTGATTCTGCAAATATTTTGAAATATCTCTATAGTGAAACAAAATTAGCATACTTTGCACGGAAAGAGCTGGCAATCAGCAACTGTAAATTAGGAAAATAACTGAATTATTGAGGGAGTGATTTTGGGGGTAAAAAAGAAATCTCCAGACAAAAAAATTAACTCTTCATTTGTAATAGTTTTAAAATACAGGAAATTAAAAACAAACAAGCAAACAAAAAAAGAAATTGCCTTTGACACAGCTTCCAGTTTTACTAGAGCAGCTGTCCAAAACTAGATAGAGAAATGATTTCATACTTTTAGTTCTTTGCAAAGCTTTTGGGGTTTTGTTATTTTTAATTGTTGCTTTTGTTGTTGATTGTGGATTTTTTGAGTGTTTTGCTTTGTTTTTTGTCTTAAAAATAATATCAGGTCAATCATTTAAAATTTTACATTAAAAATTATATAACTTCATTTTAAAATAAAGTTTCTAATAAAAAGACTTTAAAACTTAACACTGACAACACCAAAACAAAAATGATCACGAGAACAGCCAAATAATTTCTGAGATTTCATCTAATAAAATTTAAAACCCGAGCAATTGGAAGGGTCCATGACAAAAATCAAATTGCAGGAATATATTGATATATTAATGTAAAGTAATTCTTTATAATTGTTTATAATAAAAAATACTGAAGATAATACATATAATTAAGTGGCAGAGAAGGGGAGTTCGGGCATTTGCCACACAATGTGTAATAAGTTTGAACTTCTTATAACAGGATATTTGGGTAGGGAACCTACAAATTGATAAAACAATAATGAAAATTTATAGTAGACACAAGTCAATAGAGCTCCCAACTCAAGTAATGATATGCTGAAAATGATAAGTACTAGAAGACTGCCAGGGAAGGGATCATGCTGTAATTATTTAATTCTTTTTTTCATTTCCTAAGCATCTATTATAGGCCAACATCAGAAACAAAAGATACAGAACTAGATGTCTGAGTTTTTCTTAATTTTGTAATGGTGAGAACAGCTGTGTTGATCTATGTATACACATCCCTGTTTTGAGTATTTTCCTTATTCCATATCCAAGTATGGCTAAATATAGTCCTGACTGAATTTTGTAGTTTTTTTTGACACAGAGAATGAAATCAAGCCTGCTTCAATAATTACATTATTTCAGAAGTATTATTATTTTTCTGGTATTTGACAAAATTTAATTTGACCTGCTTAGAGCTATATGCAATGTATAGAATATGCAATAGCCTAGAAGGTCATCTTGCTACCTTTTAAATTTTACAGTATTAACTATTCATGACAGATGTAGAAGTCTGACCCCACATGGATGTAAATAACAGCTGCAATACATCCATTTTCTTAAAAGAATTGGTCAGTAAATCATTAATCAAATAGTGAAAAAAGAAGAGCAGAAAAGTAATGTCACATTTCCACTGGTGTCAGCCTTGACACAGTTATCGTTCCTATTGTTATCCAAAATATAGATACTTTGTTGAAAATCAAATAGAAGCAGACTTTCTATTTATTTTTAACCTATTTTAGCACAATAAATTGGAGATGGTAAAAATCAGAAAAACAGGCAATGCTTAAGCCTTGCTTCATGCCCATTTGCCTTCTATGAGAAATGGTCTATGCAAATTTTTGTGGGCTTGGGGAGAAGTACTTGGAACAATCCTAATCATTAGGGATAGGAAACTCACTTGTGTCATGGGTTCAGCAGCAGCAGTCATTTTTCTCCTCCGTAGTAGCTGGTGCAATGCTGTGTTTTTGACTTTCAGCCTGGGAACAGTGCTGATAGCACCAGTGTTTATAGTTACAGTTTAGAATGTTTTGGTTTGACCAAGGACTTTCTGAGTCTCATGCTCTGCCAGGGAGGAGGGGAAGCCGGGAGGAAGCAGTAACAGGGCACCTGACCCAAACTGACCAAAGAGGTATTCCATACCACAATACGTCATGCCCAGGATATAAAATGAGGCAGGAACCCGTAAGAGGGCAGTTGATGGCTCAGTTGTTGGATGGTGAGCAGTTGTATCCTCTTTCCTTGTACTTCCCTTGCCATTATTATTGGTGGTAGCATCAGTGATTTGTGTTATACCTTAGTTACTGAGCTGTTCTTATTTCAACCCATGTGAGTTACATTCTTTCGATTCTTCTCCCCCTTCCCCCCCCCCCCCTTAAGTGGGGAGAAAGAAAGCAGAGAGAGTGAGTCAGCTGGCTGCATGATTTATGGCTTAAACCATGACAACTTGCTAGGTAATGTCAGGTGTTGTTCCCTGGCAGTACTTCTGAAATGGACTTGATTTTAAGACATTTGTGAAAAGAACCAAGATGCCTTGAATTCAGTGCATGGAATTTATGCATCTTTTATAACAGGCAAACATATAGTTGTGTGTCACATAAAAAATACACTTACAGAATATTTTTTTTTCCTAAAGATCTGTTTTTAAAGCTTTTAGTGGAGAAAAGATCTAAAATCATGTTCTAAAAATTAAGGCTTTGGTGTTTTTTTTTCCACACTATACTATTTTAAGAAAAAGAGAGTTGCTCACTGCCCTGAAAATGCTGGTGTTGGGGTGGGGACAAGAATTTAGCATGCCTTATCTGAGATAGGAATTCTGACTGTTTCAAGATTCTTATCAGAAATTTAGATGGCTGTTTACTTCACAGCATTTGTTACTTGAAAATAATATTTTGTGGTAATTAAACTATCTTTGTGTAAGAAAGATAATACAGTTGATATTTTGTGTTAGTATGCACTCATGATCAAATATGAGAGCAACACTATCTAACCTGCTGTCAATCCTCATCCTACTATTATGTCTTCCTTCAAGGCAATAATTTATCGAAATCCATTATTGTACAATGAAGATGCATGATTAAGGGCTATGCATCATACATGTAACACACTCTATACACTATACACCTACAGCAGTTTATATATCTACCTTTAGTTAAAATATGACACCTATATGATGGCCTGATATCAGCAGAAAATCACATAGGTCTCAACTGTCAAGTTACAATAAAAGTGAAAATGCAGTAAGTTAACAAACATTTTATTCTCTTCCCTTGCCTTTCCTTTTTGTATCTGATTGTGTGGTTTGGCTGGCTTTTGGCTGAGTTTCTGTTTGGTTGTCTTTTTGTGGTGTTTTTTATATCATACAATAGCAACACTAATGCCAGTATAGCAGTTTTGATGGTAACTTCAAGGAGTATTTTTTTGTACCCTGTCTGAGAACGTAATGGCCTACATTACCTCATTGTTTTGGGCTCAAGACTTTGACACTATCTGACATTAGAATGAAAAGAATATTGTCCATCCTTGTTTCCTCCCACTCTTTTATAAAACGAACAGAAGGGAGGAAATTAGCCAAGAAGTTCATAACCTTTCACCTGACTCTCAAGCCAGATGTTTTTCCTGCCAGCTGCAGTGGCACCAATTATTACACGCATAATCCCCTTCTGGTGCCAATTTAGTGAAAAATATAACTTTGAATAATGTTGAAATAAAAAATTAATCAATCTACTTTCTATTGGAACTTCAGTAATTAGAACTGTGTGCACAATATAATCATTCATGTTGTTTCTAATTTAATTTTAAATAATTTCAAATAGAAAATGAAATTTTAATGATCTTGGAATGCAGGCTATAAAAACAGGCAAGGAAACAACAATGTCTATCCAACTCTTTTAAACCATGTTCATCTTTTAGCAAAAATAAAAATCTACTTCACATGATAGTTAAGCAATGATTTTCTTCATCTCAAAATGTTGAAGTTTTTATCTGTGCAGAATAATAACTGAGAAAATACTCTATTCAAAAAACACTTTTTCTTTGTTATTTCTGAAGGACAAAGGGAAGATGAGCTGAAATAGTAGAAGGTGTGAAATAATTCATGAGTGCACATTTCAGTTTCATCACCTCTCTGTACCTGTTGAAGAAATGTAGCATTCATTTTAATTTAGTGGTGCAGTATATTGAATGTGTTATCACTGTTAGAAGTGGCAGCAGCATTTGCCAACTTAACCTACAGCTGATATTGTGCAGAGAATAACCATCATATTACTTCATGCTCATCTTTTCCTTTTGTTCCTGCTCGCACACGGAAGGACTGGCAACATAACACCTTCTATTTTATCAAAAAATTAAAAAATCTATTTATGCATGGCAGACTTTTCTTTTAAGAAACAGACATTTATCCAAGTATTTAAAATGTGTCAATACAGAAAATAAAAGCACTACTAAGCAGCAGGGGGGGAAAAGATCATATCATGCCTTTTTCTTTTACCTGAGCAATGGACTTCTCAGTTAGATTTTTCCTCCCCTGTTGTCAGAATGTGGCTCCCATGGTTGAGAAAATATTGGGAGTATCTTTTGTATATTGTTTCACAGTCGTCAAGATGCTGAATCATCCCCGTAGTGAGATATTTATCAGTCACCACAAAAGTTTCCATCAACAAAAATACTCCACAAGTATCTCATCCGGATAAGACGTGAAAAAAAATGAGAATTTGCAAGATATCTTATATCTACCCTCTATAAACATGGAAACCTGCAATAAAAAAATAAAAAACATGAATCAGAGCACTCCAACCATGTTGACTAAAAATCCGTGATTCTTGCAATGAGGTGCGTGTTTTGCTGAAGAATATGCACTATCCTTTATTATACATAGTATTCTAAGTGAGAATAGAATTAATCTTCTAACCAATAAAAATTTTAGGAGGTAATCCTCATTGAACTTCATGACAACCGTTCAAAAACCTGGTACACTGGGTTAAGTCAGAAAAAAAGGCACTCAGGTATCAAGATAGAAACAGATCAACAGTGGTCTAGTCTGAATCATTTCTTCAAAGCCCTTGCCCTTTTTCCCCACAGCTGTTTTTAGCATGGGGTTTTAGGTTTGTTTTGGGGGGGGGGGGGGAAGTGTTGCATTCATTTGTGTTGTTTTGGTTTTTTTTTGAGGAGCCTGCTTCACTAATCTTCATAACAAAATGAAGACAGCATTGTTGTTCAGCTTCCTGCTGGTTGTGAGAGCAAACACATCAATTTGAGTAAGATTATGATCAGCATAGGTCTCAGATAAAAGCTAAGCTCAAGATCAGGTCTAACTGTGAAAGTCTGCTCAAGGTTCTCACTACAGATATTTCGAATCACATGAGAACTTGTAGCACATTAAAATTCTATTAGATGTTTAACACCTATTATTACTCTTAGCCAATGAACTCATCATTAAAAGTATTTGTCTACTTTTTAATTAGTGCTTTTACACTTGACTTATTTCAACTAATTTAGCCCTAAACATATAGCTATTACCTCAATCTCTTTGAACACATTTGTCAAACTACTAAAATTTCTGAATATTCATTTTACAAGCATATAAAACATGTGGAAGTAAGCTTAACAGAGAACAAAGGCAATATCAAAGATATACATTAAAAATATAATCCACAAGCCAATCCTTCAAAACTAACATATTTTAGGATTGACCTATCTACTACTATTATTAGTGTTAGATGGCCATACTGACATAGACATTCACAGAGAAATTTTATTAGGTAAAATATTTATTAGATAAAAGTATTACCTATAACATAAATTCATGGGATATAAAAACTAGTATTTGAGTATTAACTCAGAAATATTTGCAAAAATAGGTCAGGAAACATAAAAGTCCACGCTTAAATTAATAATTACTAATCTAAATTTAAAGAAAGCCTGACTAGCGTGCTTGTCTTGTGTGTCCCCAACTGACAGATAAAGCCTAAAATAACTTCAGTTATTGCTAATGATGACAGATAACCTGAATCTGTGTTGAGAGAGAAACAGTTACCAAATGCTGAAGGGGAAGGAGCAAGAAGGCTGCTGTTCTCTGGCATTTTCAAAACAGGCTAGAAACAGCAGCTTTCAAAACCGTTCACAGGCATTAAAAACAACTTTCTCACAATCCAAAAAAATAGAAGATTGCATGCTCATACAAAGCCTGACAAAAAAATTGAATTTCAATTTTTGTTTTTTTTGAAAAAAAAATTGCAGTCATTTACACTGAGTTAATTTTAACTGGCAAAGATTTTCCTTTCAAAGACATAATTGGCAAAATAAAATAACATAAAATCTAACATAAAATAACAAAACAGTAATTTGTGTGACTATTTATAATATATCAACTGGCACTACCAAAAACTGTAACAATGTCTAGGTTTGTAAGCAGAAGATACGCTTGGCCAAGAATAAGAGATTTTTCCCCTCTTAAAAAAGTTAAATTTTTGTTAAAAACATAACTGAAACCCATAAAATTGAAATACCAGAGTTCATCTTCCAGTAAAATATTTTTGTTGGGCTTTTTTGCAGAATCAAGCATTTAAACATTATTGAAAGCAACTTCTAAAATTGTACTTTAATTTTATTTCAACTACTTTTTCGTATATATGTTTCTTAGTCTCAGGTGGATTAAATACATTATACTCTGTCTTTTCTTCTTTTACCCTTTTTTCAGCATCAGTGTTTTGAAATATATTTAAGGATTCCAAATCTTAAAAGTAATTTTCACAAGAAACTTGCTAAATTTTTACCTAAATACTTTGACACTTAAAAATCCTGCAGGTTGCCAGCTGGGAGCACAAGCAGAAAAGACAGACTGATAAACTGTACTGAAAACACCTGGATAATATTTCTATAATTTCCTTCCACAAAATCAACATGTTTTCTCAAGTGTCTATACATTCAGATAGCTTGGCTGTTAAAAATGTAAAACATTTATCAAAGACATGAAGCATACTTTACCAACAACAGAGATATCAACAATTTGTATGTTTGTACATTTGCATTTAGAGATTCATCATGCTATCGCCCTTTGCAGAGTCTTTCCACTATTCTAGCGCATTTATAAAAATACTCACTTTTTTAAAATAAATATTGTTTTCTAAGCGTCTGATATCAAAACAGAGTGGCAAGCATCCCTAATTCTGACTAAGCCTAGTCTTCAGTACTGATGTATTATAAATGTAAGCAGAAAGATACTAAACACATTGTTGATGCTATGTTTATTACATTACATTAAAACTATTGACACAATTTGTTGTGGTCTTTATTTTAGTACAATTCCTGTGATTTCAGCAGCACCAAGAAAACTGCAAGAGCATGTTGTTTAATAGGAACATCACCAAATACAAAGTGGCAAATCATTAATGAAAAACAAAATATCAGAGGCTTATTCTAAATTTTTATGCAAGCACATTTTTGGCAACATTTAAAGAACAGATTAAACATATACTAATCATTAACTTTTCATGACACATACCACTGTGAATTATGGGTTGTTCTATCAGGCAAACAGAACAACAAATATCCATCCAAAGTTTACCTGACTGTTTTCATCGATGTGTACTTGAGTCTGATAAAAAGTCTCATAAAAGCACTGATCTTGCTCTGATTAAAACACTTATAAATAGAAACCCATTTCATAATCTTACATAAAGGAGAAAAATTTATCCATATAGTTGACTTGCTGTTTGTAGGATTGTACGAAACAGTGTTTGATTATCTTAGGTGAAGCAAAAGAAATTAACTAAATGTTCAAAAAAAACCAAAAAGCCAGAAGCTACAAGTAAGAAATTAGGAAACAGGAAATACTGTATTACTTTTCCCAGGATAAGAAAAAAGCTATCAATAGAGCATATACAACATATATTAAAATGTCTACATGGCAGTGAATTTACAGCCTTTACTGCTTCTCACTAGATATGTGTATACATCTATCCAAAGAAAGATAGAGTCTAATAAATAAAACCATTTACCAAGAATAAAAATATAACTACAACAATCAGGTAATATTTTAAAAATTAAATGCAAACATGAGTAATAGTTCACTAGAATTGTTTATTATCACCAAAACTGTTCAGCCTCTCTCAAGGTGAAAGATCTTTAAAAACTAATAATGATTAATAAGTTAAAATTTGATTAATAGCAAACACAAGCACACCACTTGAGAACTAAAAGTTATTAATAATTCTAAGATGGAGAAGTTGTCATTGATTAACCTCAAAACCAGCCTTTAAAATCTTCACAGTGCAACATCACCACTTAAGATTTATTTTCTTTAATTTTTGGTGCATTCTTTTACATATTTAGCAACAATGCCAAGTTGCACAGGAAGAATCACAGAATCATAGAATAGTTAGGGTTGGAAAGGACCTTAAGATCATCTAGTTCCAACCCCCTGCCAGGGACCAGGGGCAGGGACATCTCCCACTAAACCTTGCCACTCAAGGCTATGTCCAACCCAGCCTTGAATACCGTGAATATAAGTTTACACTCAGTGTCTGCCTCCCATAGTGCTAAAATTAACAATTTATTAACTTAAAGTAAAAATTTATTGCAGCTCCACATTTAAAGAGATATTCAAGGTCCTTTCCAATCCTAACTATTCCATGATTCTAAGGAATCAAGTAAAGTGGCATAGAACACTTTACACGCTCATAGGTAAGTAAGGTAATTTAGAACAAAAGGAAAACGGTTTAAAGTAGACCTATCTAATCAGATTTGATTCTGGATAAAGAGATAGGATTAAATTATCTAGCAAAATATCTGGTGCTCATCTGCATGATAATCTGGCCACAATGCAGAGGGAAATAAGACACATTTTGCTTTGCAGGAAAGTGAAGATTTATCTATATTCCACCTCAAAATCCCACTTATTGTTTGTCTAGAAACAAAATAAAACTATACAACATGTGGGACATTCTAAAGAGAAGTAAAAATATTCTTCAAAGTATAATGTATTGACTCCAAGCTTATATGAAAGCCACCTTCAGATCATCCTCAACCCATTAATTCTACTCACTCTAGGATAATTATTTTATCTCCCTGGAGTACAGCATATTTGCTTTTTTTCCTGTTTAATACAATAAGTATTTATTTAATTGTTAAGGCTAAATTTACAGAAGAAAAATATTCTTTAATGTGTTCTAATATACTGTCAAGTTATGATTTTATTTTTCTTTAATAGATGAGCAAATTATTCTTTCACTAGTTATAACAATTGAAGGAAAAAATCTAAAGATGAAAATGCCTAGCAAGGTAATGGAAAAGTAATTGATTTAAGACCATCTATGCATTCTCAGTTGTCTTGTTATACTGGGCTTTTCTGACCAATTGCTTACATTCAACTCTCCAGCTGCTATGAAAGTCAATTTTTGTAAACTCATCACTGCTTCCAGAATGATGCAATTTTAATATGCATGGAATTTGAAGATGCTAAAAAACAAATGTATTTTAATTCCAGGTCTTGAAGAACTCAGAATTGAAAATACAGTGTTTTCGGTGAACTTTTGAACTTGGAAATAGAGTAAAATTTTATGTTAAATGAAATATTAATATCTTATTTATAGTCAATGTGTTATCTTGATATTAGGAAAATTAGAACAACATATGGGCCATAACAAACTTTTATTGCACTCGTGCCTGAATGCACTGCTTGGAGGATGTGCAGGACAGAATATTTTAACATACAAGGTGAACCTACCTTATTTTAATTTGTGTTGCAAAGTGAGCATCAACAAAGGAAAAGCCAGTTATTGCATGTATACATTTAGACCTGTATCTTGAATTTGTGACACTCAGATGCTGCTTAATTTGGATTTTACTACAAAAACATGCATTTCTTGCCAAGAGTAAAGTGCTAAATAAAAGCAGGAAAAAAGTTATAACATCAATTATTATTGTGCAACCAATGTTGCACTATGTAGCAAAATCTCTTCTTTTGAACTCTTGTTTAAATGTCATTTTACTAAAGTTCTTGTTATGGAAAAATTAGAATATGCCATATGACAGCCACAAACCCACAAATTTAGTCAGAACAGCTGTTTTAATACTTATAGTCAAAATCACATAATTAAATCCAAAAAAAAAAAAATCAACTCATTGACAGTAGAGTTATAGATTGTTATCAAATTTTTGCAGAAAAATCTCTCCTAATATCAACCTATTTTCTCTAGTTTTACACTCAATCTTACAGCACATCTCTTGGACATTTCCTATTGACAGTTTCAGTCTTCCTCAAGAATAGAAAGGCACTGGTGTTTCGGATGCTTCTGTCTTTGCCAGGAGGAATGTGACATTCCTGGAGGGAGAAGGACTATTCCTCCTATGTCATGGGGATACTTAGGGATGTTTTCATTATAATTTCTTTCCCCAGCCTGCTCCTTTACCCCTGCTCCCCTAGGCTTCTTACCTCCATGGGCCAGAGCTCACAGAGCTGGGGCTCAGACAGACTGAACAATGGGTGCTTAGCCACAGGGCACCTAGTAAACCCAGCTCTTGCAGAATATAGAGAGAGAATTGCAGTGTCGATATGGAAGTATGACTTGCAGATTAATAATGAAATAACACTAACCTGGCATATGTTCATAAATTAATTTTACTGAGTGTAAAATGCAAAATACAATCCAATGGCTGAGAAAAGAACCATTTCTGATATTAAGTGGTATATACATTGTGTTCTTAATTGTCCTTTTTTGTTTTCTTATGAACACTCTTGAGAATCTTGTGGTCATATTCTTTCAGGTTTTGTTTGTATAATTAAGAAATCAAAATATAATTTGTCAAGTGCCACATTATGTTATATAAGTCTACAAAAGCCCCATTCTTCGTCTTACCCTTACTTAGTTATTTGCTCTATTGTGCTTATGTTGAGTACCTG
>JASSUY010051469.1:0-49270 GCA_032466535.1 Forpus xanthops | reverse complement strand
CTTACAGTAAAGAATTTCTTCCTCAGATCCAATCTAAACTTCCCCTATTTAAGTTTGAACCTGTTACCCCTTGTCCTCTCACCACAGTCCCTCATGAAGTGTCCCTTCCCAGCATCCCTATAGGCCCCCTTCAGGTACTGGAAGGCTGCTATGAGATCTCCATGCGGCCTTCTCTTCTCCAGGCTGAACAGTCTCAACTTGCAGCCAGTCTTCAGTAGGAAACATATTTTTTCCTATCCCACAGAAAGCTCATCAGCTGGGCATGCTTCTGTCAGTGTTAGAGTTCTGCATTGTTTGACAATTTAGTTCTTTGGAAAAGCTAACTAAAGATGGATGATTTAAAAGAAAAGAATAAGGAAAAGAGGAGGAGGAAAATTAGCAAAGCCCTAAGGTTAATTCTTGTCCATTCTTAACAGGAACTTCAGATATTTTCCTGGCTTTACTTATTCAAGGTTTCTTTCATGAAATAATTATCTTCATAATTGCACACAAAATACACCTTTGATCTATCTTTTCCAGTGATAAGTTTTGAAATAATACTCTTATTTTAATTACCAAAAAATTTAAGCATTTCTTTTCGAAAGGGGAGCAGTTTCTTCTTAATTAATATGTGGTTTTGCCGTCAATGATACTATGTATTGCATGATAATTATCTCACTTTCTAAGTGCTCCTCTGAACACTATTGCATCTGTGTACCACTAGTAACCCCTCAGTACATGTGCACTTAGACCCTTTCTATAACAGTTGTGGTAACAACAAAAAAATTGCATAAACTTACAAAAGAATTGCTTAATGGCATGAAGCGTTCTGGTTTCTACCAAAACCCCAATTAGTTAATTTTGTGCTCTTCCTGGCCTACATAAATTATGCAAGCCTTACATCTCAAAATCAGTGATTTATGTAGCTCTGCACACACATCAATTAATTTTGGCCCCATCAACTTCCCACCTTCTGTGTGCTCCCAGCCTCAAATCAATTTTGCATCTCCCAGCCGCGAGCAGTTAATTTTGTACTCCCGGTAGCTCATATCTGCCTGAACCTGCAGCCCTGCTTCAGCTCTTCACCCTCCCCCATCTGCTGCTGCTCCTGCACAACCAAGCCGCTGCCTTCTCTTGCCAAATTTGTCCTCAGCTTCACCTCCTGCCTCATCAGTTAGGACTGCATCCCAGTACACCCCATGGGCAGCAGGGATGATCTGGAGGTGACCTGTGTGTCCTTGTCACTCTTCTCTTGATTTTCAAAGTGCAGATTGCAAGACTGAAGCTCCGTCTTTTGGAATGGCCTGTGAAAGTCACAGTGCACTTGGAGCAACCACCTCCAAAACCCTTCCAGTGAGGAAGCCTGCATCACACAACACTCCACTGAGAAGAGAAATAGCTTTGAGGTATATAAGAAAAGCAGTGCTGAGGAAAAAGGTGGTGCCAGCATCCATCAAACTTAGCACTGCTGCCAGCAGCAGAAGTGTGACCTGGGCCTCGGTGTTAAAGCTGACCCTGCTACAGGTGTCCCCACTAAATGCCGCAATAGGCATCTCTAAGCAACCTAGGAAGACCTTATTTTCCCCCAGAAGAAACTTCAGTGTGCAAAACTATCAAGAGGGATATATTATTCTCTTATTGCCAGCCTCTATGTGCAGCTCTGGTCTGAGTCCTCAATTATTTTCCAAAAAGGAAAAGTATCTCCATCAGAAGTATGTAGAGACCAAAAGCCTGAGAGAGCAACGTGATGTCCTGCAAACCAGAATGGTCTCAACATGCTATTGCTTGATGATTGCTTTCAGACCAGGAGGCAGCAGGGCAGCTCTGCATCCCACTTCTGGTCTTTGACCGGATATTTGTGTTCCAGTAACGCAGGATGGGTCAACACAGGCCCCTTCCTCATCATCTCCCTCTGTATTTACTTCCTCAGGGGCATAGAGGGGAGGCGCTGGCAGCTTTTGCCAAAGGGACAAGTATAGTGACAGCAGAGTGAGGAGCGGTCAGGCTGCACGCAGGATCACCCCATTTTCCATCCCGCTGGACTGTCAGGAGGGCTGGGAAAGGGCAGCTTTCGGTTCAATCTCCTTTTCTCTGCAGAGGCTGGAAGGAATTTAACTTCTCTCCCAAGTGGGGTTACAGATTATTTTCTCTTCTCTCCTTTTTGTCTGTGTCTGTTTAAGCAGTGAGCTCTGCAGAGGCTGACTTATGCTTTTCTTCTACAATCCCCAGCACACCTAGCCATCTTGGGTAAGGTACCTAGGTCTGATTGTAGCAAAATGTTAATAATAGTGTGTTTAAAACTTGGGCCTCCAACTATAACTCTATATAAAACACAAAACATTGGGACAAACTGAAGGAAATACAATTTTTAGTAACTGAGCAAAAAAAATATATATATATATATTCACTCTTCTACATCTGCACTTGTACTTTGCATGTGTAAGTGCTCTGGCATTGTGTTAGAAGCCTGTGTCACAGAACTGAAAGCTCATGCAATTCAGTGTAGTGCTTGCTCCCAGCTGGTTGGCATCAAGCATTTTTCCTGTCTCACGTGTACAACAGCCGTGGTCATTTATCAGCATGAAGCTAAGCTGGCTCTAGAAAATGTTCTAATTATCTAGGTATCCTGATTAAACCTGCCTTGATTTAAAAGAGGCACACCACTGTACTCCTGTGAACATTTGTTATTTCTTCAAATAATAGAATTAACTATCAGCATTTCCTTAAGAGCATGCAGAACACAATTGCAGTATAATTCCTCTCCTTCCAAGCCTAGTCTTGAAGCATGCAAATTTCTCTTTCAAGTGTGTTATCAAAAAATGGCAACATCCTGATACAGAGATGATTTAGACACTGAATTACACACTGGTTATCATCAGGGAGTTGAGTTCTTTGGAGAATAGAGTGCTGTTGAAAGTAGCACAGTCTGCTGGGGAAGTATCAGTGGATGGCTTGTTTCTTGCTGTCTTTTGCAGAGATCCAGCACTGGCCCCTGCCATGGACAGTGAACTGGGCTGGATACAGGCCTTTCATCTTCCTAGTACAGCCTTGCTGTAGCCATACAGAGCTCAATGCAACAGACTGTAGTGCTATGCACTTTTTGCTGAGGGTTTTCATGTTCTGTTTTAAAAATAACAAGACATCTCTTAATATTCGGGATACATTTTTCCACTCTGAAGCACCATAACAGTCTTTTTAAAGAAACTTTAGGAAGGGTGTTAACTTGATCAACGCTGTGCAGGAAGGAAAGCTCTTTCCTACTATTTTTTCAGTATGACTTTCACTGACATGATCAGGCTGGGAAAAGACTTATTGGCTGACAGCCCAGGACAGCCATGCAATATCTCTAGTCATCTGGAACTCAAACTGCTCTGCCCAGGGGAGAACCATAACGTAAAAACAATTTAGGTTACATGCTGAATCATATAAACATTGTTCAGTTTTTAGAAAATAGTTTAAATACTATTTATGTGCATTGGCTATGCACAGGTTTCGGGTTTTTTCAAATGTCAAATAAGAAAGGCTAGGATAGGTTTTACCGTTTTTACTGTAGACAGTTTTCAAAAAAAATTGGCTATTAGAAGTATTAGGGACATGAACTTCCTCTCTTCTCACAGATTTAAGAGCTTGGCTTCTCCTATGTTTCGGATATAATTGTTTTATATATAGATAATGTTTGCTTTTTGTCCCTGTCCAGAAAGCACAGTGACAGGCATGCTGGTCTGGTCAGAGGGGGCTCCCAGAGGTCCTGGGGCCCCCCTGCTGCACAGCACGGGACTATCCAGCACCACATTGGGAGGGCTTGGCTTCATCTAGCTAAACTGCAAACCCTCACAGGACAGTTTCTACGGCCACTCTCCTGACCTGTGCTGAGGCTGCACTTCTCTTCTACAGACTTATTTCCACTCCATTCGGCCTGAGCCCTTCATGCTACCCTTTGTGGCCATTGTTTGTTTGTTACTGCTGCCCAGAGTTTGCTCTGTCACCCTCCCGCCTTCCCCGGTGTATGTATAATCTGAGTAAACCTGGTAAACAAAGTGCAAGGGCCAATACATGTGTATGAAACTGAAAAGTTGAGGCTTTAGCTTCTAACTGTATTAATCTATTAATCTGTGGAGTTTTCAGTTGTCTTGTGGCACAAAAGAAGGAGAAAGCAGGATATTTCCAACAGTTCAAAGCTGATACTAAAATGTATTAATTATAGTGCTTTTGCAAGTTTGTTTTTTTTTTTTTTCCCTCTCCCTTTTTAAAACTGTTACTGGCCTCTGATGTTACTTTATTTTGCATAAAATTCTGCTAGAGTAAAATGGTCCACAATAGGCATGTGCAGTTCTAATAGCTTGGGATAAAGCAATATGAATTCAGCATGTAAATTTCACTTCAAAGTGCTTTTTTTCCCCTCTTGTCTTAATTGAATACCTGAGATTGGGATGTGTCCATTGACACCTGTCCTTCTGCCAAGTCCTAACATTCCAGCACACCTTGCAACAAGCCCAGAATTACTATTTTAGGAAAATGGCTATGGTTCTTTATGATTCCTTTTTTCCATAAACCTGTATTTCACAAGCTGAGTAGTCTTACTGTCTTTTCAGCAACTGGTCCATTCTAATAGAAGACATTAACCCCTCTCACACATAGCTTGGTTATTATTGTGCAGCCTCTTGTTTTGCTGAAATTTTTGGTTATTTGGTGGCATAGTTGTTTTTAATTGAGTTGTCATTTTTACTTTCTTGATGTGATGTGCCATGTGCCGTAACTTTTCCTCTGGTGCTTTCATTGCAGGCCTTGCTGAGACCAGGACGAATAGATAGAATTATATATGTGCCATTGCCAGATGCAGCCACTCGCAAGGAGATCTTCAAACTTCATTTTCAGTCCATGCCAGTCAGCAATGAAGTCTGCTTAGCAGAGCTTGTTCAGCGCACACAGAAGTACTCAGGAGCAGAGGTAAAACTTCTGGAATGGTAGTTGCCACAGAGTTAGTGCACAGAATTTTGTTTTCAAAATTGAAATCAATTATCGACCAGGCATCGTCCCTTAAGGCTTCTCAAAGTGGTGGGAGGAATTATAAAAAGGAATGTTTGTAAGATTTCCATGTTTCTGCATAGAAAACAATACAGTCTGGGGCTTATTTCCTCCAAGATCTCCATCAGATTGTTGCCAGGGGAAGGGCCTTCTCTGGGGAGAGGCCTAGTACCATCATGGGTGGCCTCATTAAGGATGTGCTGCCCTGAGATGTGGAGGGAGGTGGGGGCAAGTGCCCCCAGACTGCCCAGACAGTTCACCTGGGTCTCTCCACATCCTTGGGCATCTTTTTGCATTTAGGATTGTGCCTGAGAACCTCAGATGGAGGATAGGCAGAGTTATGAGATGGTGTAGGGGAATTGCAAGGAAGTCACTGGTCACTTTGAAGCTCATATTTTCCTATTCCATATAATCAAGACATAATACACAGCAGCACTTATTGTTATAGCTCATTGCTATTAGTTCAGCTTCTGTCAATGGACGTCAGACAATTATTTCTTGTCCATGGTGGAAGGAAAAGCTTTCCCAGGTGCTGATGCCTGGCAGTTAAAATAAATAGATATGTTGTTAGTGGTCACCACTCCACTCTGTGAATATTATTCATGTCAGTGTCTCATGAAAGGATATTCCGTTCTTTTCTCAGCAACATTACTTCAAAAATTCATAATGGTATTAAGGTTGCAAATTTGAGCTCTTAAAAGATATGAAATACCAGAATTAAAATTTCTTTCTTCCGCCTAGTGTATGCGTTATCATATAATCTTTAATTGCATAGTCACCTTCTACTTTTTGTACAGTAGAGCGGAAAATGTGCTGTGCTTCCCTCAGTTCTCCATCTTTCTGTGCGCTGTTTACAAGGGCAGGGAAATAAGTTAAACTTTTGTCTTGGCTCACAAGAGAGGGTAATTGAGGAATGTTTGTGTGATTTCTATAATGCTGAAGGCTTTCTCGACTAGTCATTGGATATGCTCCCAGCCAAGACTTCTGCTCATTTAGATATCACTATAAATGCTGGCATGCTGTAAAATCCTGCATTGCGTACTGGCTGGTGGGGGCACTGCTGTTAGTGCTGCAAGTCCATGGGACAGGGTCTGACCTTGCCAAAGGAAGCAGCAGCAAGGCTTGGCTAGCCTCCAGGCTTGTTCTGGGAAGCTGTGTCACAGTGGACACCAAAAGCAAACCCGCAAGAGCTTTCCTCCTCCACAGCACAGGACAAACTGTGCTCTGGGAATGGATGAATGAAGGCTGTGTAGTGAGCAAAGCTGTTTTGTGTAGCACATCTTTCTGCCACAGAATGTGGGATCTCAGAATGAACAAAAGGCAGTAAAAAAGGATCACAGGCTTAAATGTCAGTCTGGAAAATTGTCACAGTTCTACTGCCTCCATGCTTTGGAGTAGTGACTCAAAACAGTACTGGTTTTACCCGGATGTCAGTGATGCTGTCCTGGGAGAATATATCTGCCTCTCAATGAGTTTCAAACTTCCAAAAGTGTAAATATAGACATATTTTCTGTTGCGTATGGAAATTGTCTTCTTACCAGGCAACAACTATAATGCTTGTATTTCAGAAATTCCAAGGATTTCATTTGGATCTGGATCAGCTGAGGATCTAGTGGTGAATTCCTGTGCCTAGTTGATAATTAGTCACAAATGTCTTGGTGCTGGCTTTGTACATTACCAAAAATAAGTTAATGGGTCATTGAGCGCAGCTACAGACTAGTTGTGGCAGAGGAGGAAAGCCTGCCTGTTTCTAATATGGCATTTCTCATGAATTCTGTTCTTTCACATCATTCAAAGAGTCATAATAACTGAGATGTAAAGAGTAAATACAGAAGAAGCCTCAGTCAGTGTTCTTTGGAAGAATATTTAATTCTTGACAGTTGGCAGGCACAGCAGCCAGTTTCATTAAAGCCTTTTCTTCCTAGTGTCTCCAGCTTCCCAGCTTTAGAAATAGTTTCCGCTGTTGAATGGCAATTTCCCGTTCTACTGTTCTACCCTTTGTTTAGAAAAAGAAGTGGAAAATGCTCGGTTTTGTGACTAGAAGATGCTGTATGAATAAGGAGTTACATGTAAAGATGCATTGAATCATCCTGACATGAGCTGAATAAACAACAAGTAAAGTGGATAGTTCAGTATGTGTCTGGCTTCCAACCTGGCCTTTTTTCAGATCAGATATTTGTGTATTTTTGCCTGTCATCACTGATGACCAGTTATCTCTATTCACCTGCCTTATGAACATATCTTTTAATGAGAATCTTTAAAAATATATCAAGATAGAAAATAGGGTGATTACTTCCCACTGCTGCACATGAGAGAAGACTGAAAATAATTTATGAGGGTGGATTGCAATTTCCTTATCTAGTGTGTAAGGGAAGTTTAATGTAAAAAAAAAAAAAAAAAGTGCATTTACATTTTTAATGTTAAAAAAAAAAAAGTAATGTCTGTGCAATTAGTTTTATTATGCTAATAGTATAGATCAAACAAAGCCTCAACTGGAATATTTGGGTTTGAGTTTCATCTTCATTACCAGGCCCTTCTGAAACAGTGCTCTGCAGCAGTGCTTGAGGCTGTTCTTCAGCATCAGTAAATCAGGAAAGTAGGAAATTATCTATAGAAGTTCCTGAATAGCAAGGTTCGGCCTCCAAGCTGATGTTAACACCAAGGATCATTCCCTCCTCTCTCTGAGGCAACTTCTTTGGCTTCATCTCTGCTCTGAAGGTATCTGTCTGTTCCCAGGACCACCTCACCTCTTTTTTGCGGAGCTGATATGACCAAGCCAAATACAGGGCAGGTCTGGTTGCTGCAAGGACAGCTCTGCAGTAACCATATGTCTCCTTTGCCCTCATGCGCAGACCAGCAGGTTTTACAGGTGTGGCAGAGGAGCCATCGGACTGGGACAATACTCTTGTATTTGTCCCCAGTTTTTTTTTCCTGGGAAACTTCTACTGAAGGCTGTGCTGAGGCAGCTGACACTTGGCATGGTTCAGCGGGAGGGTGGGCTGGGCTGTGCTGCACTGCTGGCATCACCGGCACTTCCAGGTGCTGCAGCATTAGCAGGGAGCGCTGGTGGGCACAAAGAAGTCTCTAGTCCTTGAAAGTAATAAAAATGGTTAAAACAAGTGTAATTCTGCATTGAAACTTTTATAAGGTTTATTCTAGTGTTCCTGCATTTTATTTTGGGGCAAAATTGCAGGAGATTCAACTTTTAGAAAACTGATGATTTTTTCTTTTAATGCTTTTATATAATTGGGATGTCTTCACTCAAAGATTAATTGGATTATGGATTTTTTTCTAGAGCATTTTCACTGTTATACTTCATACTGAGAAGTTTTTCTGTTTGATTTCTCTGTGTGCTTTCTGTAGAGTGCAGTGAATTAAAGATACATCTGCAGAAGTATTTAAGAGCAATGTTTGAAACTGCAAGCAGTGTGAGTTCTTTGGGTCTCATTTGCTTCCTTTGATGGTGCTGCTACAGCCTGCTTGCTTTAGGAAAGATGGGCCTTCCACAGACTCCAGTGCTCTACATTTTTAATTTTTGGTTCAAATTAGGCTTTTCATAATTACTGGCTGCTTTCTGTTGTAATGCAGAGCACCCATAGTCCTAATGCACTTTCTAGTGCAAGTGCAAACAAAATCATGTGGACAGTATCAGATAGAAAATTGCTTGTCCAGCAGTTTTTAAGTGATGCATTGTCTCACATAGAAAGGAAGAAAGGTTGTAGCTGGAACATGTCTTGGTCTAGAGGAAGGATACCTGCCTTTATAAACGCAAAGATCGATGTCTTTATTAGACCGGGCAGAGGGAGAAGAAGATTGTATCATTTGCCTTTACAAATTAAGTGCAAGAGGTGTGTCTGTCTTCAAATCCTTGGAGGCTGCTCTGAAAAAAAGGGACAATCAAGGGATGAAATGGTGTTTACCCATTGTAGAAATATTTAGTTCCAGAAAGTAGGTGATAAAAAGGAGAATAAACTCAGTAGAGTGAGGAACCTTTTTTTACTGTTTGAACCCCAGTCACATTTATATTTTGTTACAGTTAAAAGGCAGTAGCAGAGAGGGAAGTTTTAGGCAGAAACTTAAGTCAAGTGTTGAGTAGTTTTGAGTTTAAAGTTGGTTAAAAATAGTAAAAAAAAAAAAATATCAATTTTTCTGGATATGATGACCATATTCTCAAGACCAGCATGCTTATAAAAGTAAGCTAATGGGACTGAGTGCTTTTAAATTGGTGGAAAGCAGGTCATGGTGAAAGCAAAGGCTGGCATTGTTTCTATGCTATTATCAGTTTCCATGCTTACAGGACACAATCGTAAAGCAGGAATCTGGGAACCTGTAAATCTTTCACTGGTTCTTAGTAGAACAGTTGATGTAAAAAATATCTTTCTCACTTTGCAATAACTTTCAATGGGAACAAAGAATGAAGGGGGAAAGTAGCAAGCCAATGAAGGTTTGCTCTGGCTCAAATGAGGTCATATTTGATGCCAAAAAGTATCTTTGCAGCAGCACACTAGTTTCAGTCAACTAACGCCGTTGACTCCTAAAATATGTATTCTAAAACATGCATGGTTTTGTTTAAAAGATACTGATATATTTAAACTATAAACTTCAATAAAACTCACTGCATAAAAACCCAGCTACTAAGAAGGAGAAAAATGACTGCTACTGCTGAACACAGGACAAAGGCACTCAGCACATCATGAGGGACTGGGCCCCCAGATTTTAAACTTCTAAGATAATACCAAAAAAAATGGCATATGTCTCATCAGAAATGTGTGATTTAGTAGTTAAAGCATTTATGACTGAAATGGCTCTGGCCTGACTCTACTGGGCAATCTTTCCTCCTGAACAAGTTATGCTTAGCTCCACACCAGGATATGGTATTACAGTGAAATGCAAGTTTCAAGGTGAGAAACACTGTCAGATTGAAAGACAGAAATATAAAGGCCTCAGATGAACCTCTGAAGTTTCTCTTGGAACAGTACATAGGATCTGTTAATTTATATCACTCATTGAAACGTGAACATTTTTATGTGGGTGGGTGAAGAAAAGAGTCTCAGCCTTCATCCAGTATGGGTAATACGGGATCGCCTCCTTCCTACACACATTTTCAGAGCTGAGGATGTGTTTGGCACAGGTGGCTGGAAGGTGAGGAAATACCTGGCATTCGGAATGTTTTCCGAGTGTCATTGTTTGGGATAAATGAGATGAATCACCGGAAAGGAAATAAGTAACTAGACAGGACTTCCCATGGGATTTTGCTTACTGCTGGTCTCACAAGAATCTCATACGTGCAGAATGTGCTTGGGCAGATCAGGAATGAGGGCAGCATGAGTGCCTGGGTAATCACTCATGGGCATGGTGGTGCTGAACTTCAAGAGTTTGTGGCATGACACCACCTCTGCCTGCTCTTTTTTTAGGCCACTTTAGAAAGATCTGGTTCCCCTCACACATTTTTCAGAGATGGGTGGGGGGTTTATTGCCCTGAGCAGCCTGATTTTCATCACATCTTATCTCAGCTGAAACCTGATGAGGTACTGTTTGTATTCACCCTATGTGCATAAAAGAATGGGTGGCAATTAGCACCTTTATGCAAAATGTAAGGTTTGGTATCCAGGAGAGTATTTGCACTGAAACTTTTTCCTGGCTAGCTCATCTGGGAAAGATAATTTTTTCCTTCAGTGAAATAATGATTTTGCTAATAGTTTAATCAAGCAGAGGAGACTTAAAGCATCTGGCTGAAGGGGCATTAGTGTTTCCGAAAGCATCAGACCCGTTAACAGCTCAGGGAGGATACAGTCGAAACTGCTTCCTAAGTAACTTAAAACAGTGAACCTCAGAGGAACGTGGGGAAAATGCCAGAGGGAATTTGAAGAAGCCCCCAAATGAGCACCAGTCTCAAGGTATGAAATTCAGCCTGCTGCTTAACCTGAGATTTTTTTCCTCCATACAGCCCAAAGAGCTGCATGTTTTAATTCCTTAAATGCTGAAACAGATAGGATGCAGCCAATTTCAGCCCATTTCAGCATGTTTTTTTCTTCCTTTCTATGTATTCATTAGCTATTTTAATGGCATAATTTACCCACATTCTGTAAATGAGCATCTCTGTTTGCTTTTGTATTCCCAATGCCTTTGAAGGGTTATTTCTTTTGCATACCTGTTTGGAGAAAGAACCTGCAACAAGAGCATCACTTATGCCAGGAGTATGCAATCCTCCGCTGACAGGTCTGCTCACTTCCCATGAGCTTTTACAGAACAGCTATGCCTTCACCAAACCAGTTGAGGCCATGGGAGATGCCTTCGTTTAGTGGCAGCACTGAATGTGCTGTTTGCTTCCGTCCCCTGCCCTTGCCTCCCCTTTTCCACACTACCTTGGGTGCGGCAGAGTTACCAGAGGCTCCCCTTTGTTGAGGGTGGTGGTGGGGGACTGTGCTGCCAGCACAGTGGGACACTGTTGAGATGTCACTGAAACACAGCCATGTAAAAGAGGGACCTTAGACTGATACTCTCAGGCAGCTTCACTTGCTCTTTGCTCTTGCCTGTGGCTCTGCTGCTTTATTGTCCTTGTTTTGGCTGTAGTTCCTAGCAATGGAAAAACATGTTGCTCTTTAAAAGCAGATGGGAATTCATTCCTGAAGTAAAAAATATGTCTCTTTAGGCTACTGCTATTGTTTTCTGTTAGTTTTATTTTTTGACTGTGAGTTATTTCTAGCAACTTTTAAATTATTTTTTTTTTTTAATCAGACAGCAGGGATTATCCTTCCATCTCTTAAAGCACATGCTTTCAGTATACCACCGATCACAAATGGGGGTATATAAGTTTGAGTTAAAATTGTATTTGCAGTGATCATGAATGAATTGAAACTTGGTTTATTTCCGTCTTTTGAAGCATTTTCATTTACATAATACAGATGCTTGTGTCAGTTCAACGTGGTAGAATTCACTTTTATGTTAAAAAAAGGAAGAGGAAAAAAAAGAAAAGGAAAGTCACTTTTTCTTCACATTGACCTGTTTTTCTTATTTAAGCTCGTACTGTTGACACTTGGTCATAGAAGTTATGATGTGGCATAGGGTATGTGGTTAGAAGGGAGCTTGCTGCTTTGATTTTCCCTCTAGTTCTAAAGTATAAGGCAAGGCACACAAATCAGAGAAAGTCATCAAAAAGTCACTGCAGTTCACAGAAAATTAAGCCCTCATCCTTAACCCTTATATAGTAACTTCAGGGCCAGATCTTCACTATATGCAAGTTATAAATACTGTGTATGTCTTAGTACATTAGCTAAGATAACATCCAGACTTTTTTTTATATCATTTTCCATGAGGCTTTTGACTTGTATCCACTTTTTTCATAAATGGGGAAAAAGTAAATATTCTTACATACCCCTTGCTGTTCCTCAGTCCCTTAACAGTGTGTATCTGACTGTCTTAAGTGCGTATTATACTTACTTGTGGTAATACACAATGTTTGACTATCAAATCTCAGAGTTCAGTTTACCTTTCTTGATGTGCATATATATTTTCTTCTTGGCTATGCTGAGGGTCTCAAGGGGTTTCCCACAGAGGTAGCACTGGGACATAATCTTGGGCATCAGCTGGCCAGGAGAGGTGCTCCAGTCAAACTTACTTTCTGTTCTTAACAGGATTCAGGGCTCCAAAAATAAGGGGAGTACTTGGGCAATGATATCCAAAATAGTTCTGATTGTTATCTTAATTGGCACCAGGAATATTTGAATGCAGTACCTGAAGGCTAACTCAAATAGGATGTTTATACCAGATGAAACCCTACAGAGGAACACCTTGTGCTGACCTACTTATGTTTCTGGTGCTGTGCCAGTTAAATTGCTGTCAAGAGAGAAGAAATGTTAATGAATGGCAGAGGAACAATGGAGCACAGGTATAAAAGCTTATTAATCTACCTGAGTATTGTTTTTGTGAATGAAGAACATGTATTTTAGTGATGATGCTCTTTACACTTCACTGAAATGCAAAGATTGGAGAGGTGTGTGTATGAATTAAAATATTTGAATGTATATTGGTATCTTTGTGTGCATATAGAATAGGATATTTGCCTTTAGCAGTCATCAGTGAAGTAATGGTTGCTATTTCAAAAATTTGGAACTTAGCAATATCTAATAAGATCAATAAGTGTGTCATTAGGCTGAATATTTTCTACAATAAATGCACTGAATTGCAAATTTAAAAGCTATACTTATTAGAGCTACTTTTGTATAGAATGTGTACCAACTATTCTGCTTTCATTGCTTTCTCCTGTAATAGAAATAATATTTCATTTTTGTAAAGTAAATGTTGAGTTCATTTTGTGAAAGATGGTCATTATTGATAAAGTATTTGCAGGGTTTTATGTTTTTGGTTTGTTTTTTTTTTCTTAACATTTTAATTGTGATATGCTTTAGTCATTGCCATCCCAAAAAACATGTATGAATCGCAACCTTACACACCTGTCATCTCCTTATGTTAATTGAGTTTAAAAATGCATTCTGCTGTGTTCCTTTCAAAGAGGTTTTGGTTATGTATGATTTCATTTTTCGAAGTGAGATTTTTTGGGGCAGATTAGTTGAAATACCTGCCTTGGTCTGCTTTCTTTTTTTATCCACAAACTTTAGTAACAACACTGTTGGAGTTTGAGGGTTTTGGGGAAGATTAAGCTACTCAGCAGCAATTCTGAAACAGTTTGAGAAGTTGTTAGTAATTAAGGCAGTCACTGATTCTGAATATGGGAACAGGGAAGCTTTCAAGTACTTGCAGCCAAACCCATGTTGTCAAACAGGGCAATTTTCATTCTTGCCGTGTAACTTTGGCTTTCACAGCCTGCCTGAACACTGGCTGTTCAGGAGCAGGAGAGCTGTGGTCCCATTAAAGAAAGCACTTTAAGGGGAGCTATCTGCAGCTGGCTTTCTGTTTTGTATTTGAATCCTAACAAAGATTTTGTATTGGCAGAAAAGTTTGATCTTAGCATTCAATCCATTGCCTGGAGTAGAAGCTGTCAAGTAACGTATCATAGCACCACGGAGAAGCTGATGTGTGAGTGAACTACTGTAACTCAGATTTTATGTATATCAAAAAATGGAAGTCATTACTTCCAAGTTATCTTTTATGGTTTCCCTTAAATACATAGGGAAACACATAAAGCTTTAAATTGCCTTTGGCAGAAGGATTAAATGATTATTGGCAGATGGAAAAGAGCACAATAACAGCTCTGCAGCAAATTATTAGCTATGTTAGAAGCAATTCCATGGACCATTTTGCTTTTTAATTAAACTTTTTAAACTATCACGTAGTTCTCAGCTTAAGCTTTTTGTTTCCTGTCTTTGAGTAATGCAAATGTCAAGGATAATCGGGTAGAAAAAGAAGCCTTTCAGGTCTTAGTCTTCTATAATTTGTCCATGGCATTGCATGTACAGAAGTGAACCGTCAGATCTGGGTTGACCACTTGCAGTGGATGAAAACAGCGAACCCCAAGATTACTGCAACTGCTAATTGGTCTTGACATCCCCATTGTGAAGGAGGAGAACCAGGAGAGATTTTCCAAGTTTAAAAGAGCTGCTTTGGATGTTGTTTCTTTGATGGCTTATTTTCTTATTTAGAGAAGCAGGGGGGGCTGTTATGATTTCAGAGTAATTGGCATCTTACAGAGATTGGCTTTGTGGTGTACTAGTAAACAAAATAAATCTGTGATAAAACTAGACTATTACTATTATACTTAACATTGCACAGTGAAACACACCATTAGAGGGAAGGGAGGGGGAGAAAAGTAATCTGTCTTCTGACTTGTCTTGCATATTTCTGGTCTTATTGTGCTTTCTACTGGGATAAACCAACTTTGTCTCTTTTCAGAACTGCTCCCAATGAGCTCCCGTTTGATGGGAAGCTGATGGGAGGGGAGCAGATGTAGGGAGCAAAATGTACATGGCTCATCAGTTAGACTCTGATTACCTTTGGTAGGATGTTACCAAGTATTTGTGAGTTCGTGTCAGAAAAGCCCTTTCCACTCAATCTCTTCGGGAGCCACTTGCAGGGTATGTTTTTTGCCATTCAGGCAAGACTAAAGGACTGAAGAGAAGAAACCAGGACAGGTTGTTGAGGATTTTTCTTATGACAGGCAATTATAGGGGCTTGGATGTTCAGCACGGCCACACCACCACAAGGAAGCAAAAAGAAAAAAAAAAAAACAAGCCCAAAAGCCATGTGCCACTTGCATTTCTAGTTACCTCTGCAAGGCATCACTGTGGCTGTGTACCTGGAGAGAGGTGTTTTGGGGAGTTCCCTTGCCAGAGAGGACATACAGTGTGGCTGTAAGAACACGGGCTCATTGCAGACTCTTGTAATTATCCATGTTACTACTTTGTGGGATCTTGCCGTTTCTGTGGTCATTTTTGTGTATTTACATGTTATATAAACCAGGGGGAGAAACAAACCACACTCCTTTGTTAGCAAAACAAAATTTGGAGGCAAGAAAATGTCTTCTGTAATTTAGTATAAACAAGAGAGAGCAAAACTTTTCTTGATTCTGACTTTTCTAGTTTAAGGCCTGAGGACTTCCAAGGAAGAGTTGGCAGTCTTGTTTAATATTCAAACAGTAAATGCTCATCATAATAAGATGTTAGTTCTCTTCAGAAGTGGAATGTAGTCAAAATGTTTAAAGTGGAAAACTTACTCTTCCTTTCTAATGTTTGTTGTTTCTGAACGTGCAAAAGTATTTGTGAATTCAGTAAAGTAAACTCAAGGAAGAAACTGGGATTTTGGGGGAATTTTAAGAAAGTTTTTGCATGCGATTATGTTTTTTTTTTAATAAGTATATATATGTATCTCACTAAAGACCTTTGTTTTCTAGTTTATGATGTTCTTCAAGCATATATGGAAAATAAGTTTTATAAACTTATCCATTTGGAAAGTATTTTGTTCTTTCTTTACCTCTTCTCTTTTTGTATACCGTTTTTGCATCCATGAGCTAAAAAAATAGTATTTTAAAATTCATTAGTTTATTTAAGTAATAAAAACAAACAAACAAAAAAAAAACCAAACCAAACAAAAAAAAAAAACAGAAACAACCAAGGGTTAACGAAGATAAAATATGGATATTTATTAAAAACAATGTTTATGGGAAAGCAAGGGGAAAAGACAAAAAAAGGCATTAAATTCAAATGTTCTGTATCAATGCACAGAAGTTGGAGTAAGAAGGTGAACTTGAGCATTTAGACAGTATCTTACCTCAGGCTAATTGTTTGTCATTAAAAAGAGAGTTTGCATGCAGGAGGGAGTGTTATGTTTTGGACTTACTTCCTTGTAACTCATAAATCTTGGCTGTATAAATGTTGGTCATTAATTAAGGCTTTCGAATTAATATGTTTCCTGACTGGATTTGGCTGGTTTTGCACAGAACAATGCTGTTGCCCAACTTGCCAATTTAGGAATGCGCTCAAATGTATGATATGGAAGTATGATGTTTGTTGTGGAGAGTTAATGAACAGCATGTATGTGGGTGGGGAGAGGCATTTTGTTGCTAACTTGTGCAGGAAATAGGGTGGTGGTATCAAAATGGATTTGCATAATTTAATTATTTCCCTTACTTAAAACAATGCCAAAATTTACTATTTTATATTGACAAATGTCAGTCCTGAGCTGAATTACTTTCATTATTCTAGGATAGTTTTCTTTCCGCAATTCAGCCAGTGTATTCAGGATGGTAGATAAATACAGCCCAAAAGTGATGGGAAAAGATTTCAGCTTTTGTTCGAGACTTTTTAAAAATTAGTTGGTAATATTTCACTGAAGTAGTATTATCATTGTGTTCATCTTACCTGCTTATACAGTAACACAGTGCTCATTTGGCATTTGTGTCCTACTTGTGTTACTCTTTCTTTACAAGCGTGCGTGTGTGTATATATATATATATATATTTGGGTCCTTTCTTATTTATGAAGCCATATAGGAGATTTTGCCATATATTTACTTATTTATCCAATATTTAGGATTTTCAGAGATTGATGTTTGGGTGGTGATATGTACAATACACATTGTACTCCAAACATCCATGTTAACTTAATTTCGCATAGGTGTGTTGTTGCAGTGTTGAAAGCAAGTCTTAGCAGTGTTTCCTCTGAAATGAACATCCCCTTGCTCATGCAATGAATTTACTGTCAAAGGTTTGCAGAAGCCGCAAATGAATCATCCAGCCAGGTGTGGTATTTTAAAAACAGGTATTCCTGGAGATGAGCTATGTTTTGTAGCTATTTCACACCAGAATTGTTTTCATTATCTGGATTCCATCTGACTAGATTTGTATTGCAGCAGTCAACTTTCAATTCTGCATGTGCAATGGGTTTAATAAATAATTTATATTTCTGTTATGAGCTGTGTAATTTGTACATGAAACCTAGAGGAGTAGGAATTAATCATGAACATTAACAAAAAAAGATGTCTCATTAGCTCTTTAAAGACTTAGTGTTCAATTTATGAAAGTGTGTTACTGATGATACTTTATTTGGCATAAAAGTGTAGAGACACCACAGTGCTAATCGATGTGCCCTTTGCAAGGAACTAAAAAGTAGACTGTAGCATGTGCTTACAAATCTGAAACAGCTGTTCCCTGCCATGAACATGTATTTCATATATGTGTTGCACCACCCAAGATACTTGTTTCTTAACAGCTAATTAGAATTAGACCAAATTTCAGAGTCTGAAATCTGAATTTAACTCAGCTGAATTTCATCACCTTTCTCACTTCCACCAAAGCCAAACTATGAATTTGTAGCCTAGTCAAAGTTTAAATTGTTCCCCTACAGCATTTAAAAAATTTTCATGTGCATAAAATATTTCCTGCACAAATGAAATTATTTAATGCACTTGAAACCAAAGACATGTTTGAGCTTGCTAAATCCAAGGATTATTTCTTTAATTCCTAAAGATTAAACTGTCTCTTGATTTAATGTATATTATTAATTAGATAGCAGAAATAACAGAAGATGTATCAGGTTTGTCTTTATTTTTTAATTTTCAGAATGTGATGTATTTTACAGCTGTATTCTATTGCTGTCACTTCTGGGCTTGTAGTTTCCTGACAGTTCATCTCTGTCAAATCAACTGATGCATAAACTACACAATGCTGTTTTGTGTGATTAGATTTTGATATAGAAAAATTATTTTTCCATGACCAGAAAACCTCTGCATTCTAATGGGATCAAAGAGAAGGCATGTTCTCTTTATCAGTTAGTCCCAAGCTAAGCCACACAATATTTCCAGGTCTTTCACTGTTGGTTTTTGCAGGTTTCTAATAGGAGATATGGCTCTATGTGTTTGTGAGGAGCAGGGACTGGTGAATCCCTCTCCTTTTAATTGGTATTTTGAAATTGAGTACAATTCCATGTGGCCGCATGTTTAAGAACAGACAGACTTTTAAAAATTGCTAAATTACTTTGCCACTCATATCATATCTTTTTGAAGCAGCAACCTTTTCTTGCCCTCATGAGATTATTGCCATCCAATAACCTATTTCAAAAATAGCTACATCTGTAGAAATTGGCTGCAGAGATGCTGCATCAGAGGTGCGCATGCAATGAGTGACCCACCAAGTTGGATAGGCGGTGGAAATTTAGGTGCCCTTTCATGCTTGGTATAAGTACCATTTGAGCATGATAGGAAGGCTTGCTAAATTATAAAACATAGCATTAAGAAACCGTGGTAATAAATCTCTTTTGCCAATCTACGTGTCTTTGGAAACAATCCTGGACTTGCAGTTGTATTGTCTCATTGGTTTCTTCCTTCTTGTGAATTTGATAAATCATTTCACACATCATGTTTGGTAGCAAGTAAACTATATTTCAAAGCCTGAATGATGCCTGTGTGGCATTTATAATTTGAAATCTGTTGTTACATAAGACTCAGATGGGATTCGGTGTTGCATTTGGTAGTATCTGTGTGCCACCTAAGTTATGATTTGCCTTATTTCAGTAACATACTGAGTAGGACTTTTTTTACAGTGTGCAAATTCAAAATCAGGAATTATATTCTGGGGCATTATCACAAATTGTGTCTTTTGCAGGCCACACATTTTTTTTGGTACTTGGCACCTGTGGGATGTTCCCAGTAGGGTTGCATCAAGCCACTGTTGAGTGGCTGGTGCTGGTTTTTCTGCCATCCTGATGCCATTCTGCCATTGCAAAAGAGACTTGAAAAACACAATGAGGAAGCTTAGAAAGTTTCTAATTAGTTCAGCCTATTAAAGTGCTTAGAAAACTGCTGGCTTGACAAGAGTAAATAGGCTAAGTTAAAGTGGTGAGAGCCATGGTAAGCAACAGCTCCCTGGACCATGGAAGCAGCTTTACTGATTCCACAGTCCTGTGGCTCTAAGACTTTGCCCAACAACAAGCCAGTGCAGAGGCCTGTATCCTCTTGCAATCATTGCTCATGCTCATGTTCTCAAGATGAACAAAACAGTGTTACTGGTATTAAAATGATAAACCTAGTCCAATCCTAGCCCAGTCAGGATCCACACAGAACAGGTTGTTCCCTGTGAGTCGGAACAAGATTGATAATGTTTGGCAGGAATAGCAAATACACATTAATATTTGCATTATGATAACAGAGAGAGCCTGTTTTGAAGTTTGTATTTGATACTAATAATTCATCCTCCATTTTGAGATGAGTCTTTCCTACAGTGAATGGTCTTTCTTGAAAGTGTCTCATTTTTTAAACAAAGAGCTTTCGGTCACTTTATTTTTAGCATTTAAAATCCAGCCATTTTTTTATACTAATTTTTAGCATGCCAGTATTTTTTAGCACCAGATTTTTTTCATTTTAAAATAGTGAGAGGTTTTTGTTGTTTGTTTCTTCTTAATTTGTATGCAACATTTAAGGAAAACTTAATTAGCCCCAGGATGTAGGGAGAGAGAGGAAGCAGTGTTCAGCAATTGAGATTTTAATTAGCTACATTCATACAGAAGTGATTGTCTTACCTAAATCTTCCCCCCCCCCTTTTTTTTTTCTTTTCCGTTTTGTTTGTTGTTTTGTTTTTTTTTTTTGTTTTTTTCCAGTTTATTTTGGAAGGTAGGAAGGGAGTGCAGGCACAGCCTCTGTAAAAAAAGTGGAGGGAGTAAAAATGCTTCAGTGGACCTGGAAAGCAAACACAATGAGCTGTCTCTGTGTCTCTGTAGAGCTGAAGCACTGGTCTTACTTTTAAAAGTCCCTGACAGAGGCAGAGTTTCAATTTCGGCTTAGGAGGTTTGCAAAGCTTGGGAAAGCCATGAAGGTCAAATCCTATTCTCAAGGTGTGAACACAGGACAAGGCTGATCCTGGATAGGAAGGCCAGTCTTGTTACTGTTTTTTATTAAAATATTTTATTACTTCTGCTGCAAATGAATGTTGGTTTGAACATTTTCTCTCTAAGTATTGTTCAGTCTTCCTCATTAAAAAAACATTTCCTCAATAATAATGGGTTCCATATGTAGATGTACTATGTATGTAAAATGATACATATTAATGTAAGTAATCACACATGAAAATGTGAGGTTTTTGCTTTTCACCATGTAATGACTCTTCCTGCTTCAGCCTCCTGCCCCCAAAACAAGCAGAACAACAAGAAAACCCATCAAAAGGGAATTTGCCTTTTTAAGTAACTTTCCAGATACCAAGTTTTCCAAGTTCAAATGGAGCTGACAGAGGAGGCAGGCAGCTGGCAGATTGATCACGAACTGTTCCAGGAACAGGTCAACTTTCTCTGCAGCGTGGTTGATACTATGGGTTTGTGTGCGCCTGACAGTGAGCACACTGGAAAGCCTCGGCTGTTCGCCGTGTGCTTCACTTCAAAAATAAGGGCAAGTCCCTCCTCCTTCAGGATCCTTTTTGTTGGTGCGGAGGAGACTTACTCAGGTGCCTGCAGCTTTGTGCTGTAGCTTGAAGTTAGTTGAGTGTTTTACTGAACTGCAACACTATGGAGAAACTTCACAGTACTGCACACACTGTCTCAGAGCCATATGGGGAAAGCATTTCTTAAAAAGAAGCAAAATCTCTTTCCTTTTTAGAAGGTTACAAGAATATTATGATGTTTGCCTGTAGAAATAACACCTGCCCTCCACTTCGTGGAAGACAAGAAAATTAAAAAAGAGAACTATAAAAAGCCAAGTTACTTTGGGAAATCTCTGCAGTTTTTCATCTTTTGTGCGTAATTTTAGCCAAAGAAAGTTTCCCATGTGTTCTGGTTAAGTCTTGTAATATGATGCAATCATTCAATTTGGTGGATGAGATGTTCTGCAAATATCCAACAGCAGATGAGTTTTGCTTTTGCAGAGTGGACAGAGGAGAGCTACAAACTCTTTGGACAGTTGTATGTGCAGCAAGCTTAAAAGACTGCCAGAACCATTTCCCAAAGCAAAAGGGACACATCGGATTTTTCTTCAACCCAGAGGTTGATGACAAATTAAAAAGAAATTATAATCCTGAATATGGAATAGTAGTACAGAATATTGCTGTCTCATTACTTACACAAGAAAAAAAATACAGTTATTAATTTTACTTTTATAATTTTTACTTTAATCTTTTCTTTTGCAAAAAAATCCCCACTAAGTTGAATAATTTATTTAGTTTTTTGTCATTGCCCTGATTTTTTATGGTAGAAGTTAAAGTCAGCATGTTTCTGCTTGAAAAGACTTTAAGTATTTAAATTTATTTTATCAATTTTCTTGCTAAATGTAATGGGGTGAGGTTGAATTTGATCCTTTTTTTACCTGGCTTTGCAATAAGTGATATATTCTGCTTGGGAAATATTTTGTTCTCCAGCAGAAAACTTTTACAATTCTGCTTTTGGATTAACCTAAAGTTGCAGGGAGTTTGGTTTTCTGAAACAAGCAGAGAAAAATAAGTAATTTCCTTTTGGGTGTTGTGGGTTTTTTTTTTTTGTTTGTTTTGGGGTTTTTTAATGTTCATAGTTGACACTTTTACTTCAGCATCAGCATCCTATTTTCAACTCTTTTCCTGTGGCACTGCATCGTTCTTTTGCTAAGAAAACCCAGCAGACCACATAGTAGTCTGCAGGCTGCACTTTTGTGCAACAGAAACCCTCTGGGGTTCTGTTCTATTTGTATTGACTCCACACTTGAAAGATAACGCTTTCTATCTCAGGTGGAAATGGTAAAGTTGTAGGAAATGGGTGTTAGAAAGCCTATAGAAGAATATTTAGTTGATCTGTATCTTAAAATGTAATCTGTTTGAAAATGTATTTAAATGATGGTATGATTATACATAGTTGTGGGTGACTAATCTAGTCTATTGCTGCAAGTCATGGGAATAGTCATAAAAAGTGTTTATTCTGAATGTGAACCCGGATGCATACTTTCCTGACGTTTCCCATATGGTCTGAAAGTAAACACTAAATCAGATAGAGAATTGAGGAAAGGGGAGCAGCAGCAAGTGGGGATTCTGCTGCACTAAACCTGCAGCCCTATGTGTTTTGAAGCTGTAACTTGTTTTCCCTCAGAAGCAAAGAAAAGAAAGAATTAGTCTAAGTGGAATGAAGGTGTTCTGCAGACCTAGGAACCCACTGAGACACAGACACTGACAAAAAAACATAACTAAAACCTTATCAGAAAAACATTGCTGGTGATGCAGAGACAGCAAGTCTCCTCTAGAAATGATGTGCCATTTACTCACTGACGTTCAGTGCTGCAGGAGAGGTTGGTACTTCTCAGCCGACTTCAGCCTGCACACTCTTTTCCTGAAAACAAAGCGGGTTTAGGGAATTTCTGGTTCCACTTCAACAACTCACCATTCCTGTCACTATTGACCTTACCTGACTGTACCTCACAGGGTGTATCTGCCAGATGTGATGTTCTCACAACTCGTGTTGGGATATCTGAACTGGGGAGACAGGGACATTGCAGATGGTCTATATAGGGTATGGTTAGGGATCTGAACTGTGAGTACCACACAAATGCATCTTCAATTGCAGCTGCAGCGCAGACAAGAACTCCTGAGTTACAAGTTTTGTACACTGGCTATATGAGTGGGAGGTCAGGAGTTGCACTTGGCAGGTGAAACTATATTTTGATATTGTCACTTCAACATGCATGAAAAGCTTAAATCTCTACTCATTTGTTTGCTCTATGGTTATCTTTTTACCTAATATACCTTTAAACTCCAACTGGGGAATCAGTCTCAAGGTTCTGCAGTGATGTTCCTCAGTACTTATGGCCTATGCAGTTTTGCTCTTAGCCACTATGGTAACTTCTTAGTCACTGAAAGGGCTCATTTCATAGTTCAGGTGTCTTAAATTGGGAAATTCATTCTTGGATGCAGCTTGCACAGGCTTTCATTGCCTTGCAATCTTTCTGGCTTTCCTAACATCCTTGCCTTCTTTCATGAGCTGTAGAAAGTACACGCTTTCTGTGGGAAATGATTGGGAGATTAGAGAGAAGTTGGTTTTGGTCCAAAGGGTGGTGATATATATTAGCACAGTTTATAAGATAAAGCCAAATCTCTATTCTCTGTTACCTGGTGAGACTTCAGCCTAGGGCTAAATGCAGCCACAGACGAATGCTCTTTCATGTATTTCTAAGGGCACATCAATGTGAGGAAGTTATCCTGGAATGAGATAGGGTGTGAATGTAAATGCAGTAGCTGTTCCAGCATAACATCCTGTGGAGACAAGGTCTTGGTGCAGTGACTAAAGGCAATGGAATGACTTTGGTGGAAGCTGAGGACACTGAATTTCCCCTGCACCCCCCCCCCCCCCAGCAGCCAGACCTGCTTAACACCATCTCCCTGATGTCTGACCATGTTTGCACTGGCTGCTTTTCCTGTCGATGTCACTTGTGTAAACTGTGATTTACTGCTTATTTTATCTATTGTAAGAAGAGGTGGAGGGTGATGTCCACAGTGTTACTGTATGTAACTTGTGAACACAAACTGTACTTTAGCGCCCAGTGTACGAATGACAGGGAGTGTTAGCTCTGCCATCTCTTACTGGTTTTAGTGATTCCTACAGATTATAACTCAGGCTTTGATCATCTCTGCAGGTATCAGGTTTGTCACTCTTGAAGCAGTGAAAAAGGAAGACTGCTGAGGGAAGAAAGTGTGTATTTGCTTTTCTCTTTCAGAAAAAACTGAAATGTTAGTGTACTGTTTGCAGCGTCAAGAGGTACACACACTTTTCACATGGTACTGTCACAGGTAAAAATCACCTTTCTTTCATGCTTGTGAGGTTGCTACACCAGTTTTTAGGCCTATGCTGTGATTCAGTTGTTACCTGTTCTTCATGGTTTGCTAAAAATTAGTGTTTATTTTTAAAGTGCCTTTTTCCAGATTAAGTGGAGCATTAATTAGTCAGTATGAGAAATAGAGTGCATTACTGTACCACAGCTTTCCATCATGTCAAAAACTCATTACCAGATGTAAAGATCATAAACAAACACACATGGGTGCTGCATGTAAATCTGCTGCAGGATAAATTACTGCTGATCTCTTCTGGTTAAATAGCTTTGTCTTCCAGCTCATTAATACACTTTCAACCATGTAGAATATTTAGGTGCTAATAACTCACAAAGCAATATGCAGGAGAGCATTAACTTCCTGTATTTGTTAAATATACTTCAATCTGATTTTTTTGCCGATGGTCTAGGCTACTCTTTTTTTTTTTTTGTCTTGTAAAAGTAGTTACATAGTCAAAAATCTTCCTTCAGAGTTGGCGTTTTCTTCTGCAAGGTCTGTAGTGGGATATACAAATAGTCTTCCCAAAGCCACATGCAGATGATACTACAGAAATCAACCTGGTATTATTAGCCCAAAGTCTTTGCTGGCACAGTTCTCAAGGGGTTATGCCAGTGCAAAAACTGGCCTGAGGATGAACAAGCCTAATGAAAACTGGGAATTAACTGATAGTTTAGGACCCAAACCTGCTTGTTACTGGGGAATTAGATCCCACTACAGTGATTCCCATGGCAGTGCCTGGGACAGGTCCCTGCTGTGCCCAGTACCCCAATGGCTACTGTCACCCTCTACCATCCCTTGACAGGACAGGGGTGCTGGGAACCCAAAGAGATTAGCTCTGGGCAAGGGGGTGTCCCTGAGCCGCTGCAGACAGGCATGTCAGGCTTCTGCCCATCAGCCCTGCATCTGCCCACATTGCTTTGTAGCTCTTTCAAGTCTGTATTAGCACTTGTTCAGCTTTGAGTCACACTTCTTTAGCCCTTCAGTGCACACTTCATAATAAGAAGAGTCATCAGAGGCAATATCTTGTGCTTAAATAATACATGCTGTGGCAGATGGTAAGAAACTCAAAGTCACTCTAGGTTGTTTCATGCCTTGTTTTTTTCAAATAAACAGATGATAAATTTTTAAATAAGAATGAGTACCTTGTATAAAGAAGACACATGTGCACAGACATTGCCACATAGGATATAACAAACTGGAGTCTGTCCCAGGGAGCTAATAACAGTCCATGAGGTTTAGGAGGCGAATGAGGACTGATCTCAGGAAGGTGAGTCATCCCAGGTGGCAGCAGAGCTTGCTAGGTGGTAAAAATTTGCATCTGTGATAGAGCCAAGACTTGTAATCTACACTCAGTCCCTTAGAAAAGGGGCAGTCAAATGGCTGACTCCTGTGTGGAGAGACTATTGCCTAACCCTGCCAGGGTCCCTGGTGTGTGATCGTTCCCACAGGAGAGCCCATCTTTCTTCCCCTCTCACAGCCTCTCTGAGAGCATGAGCCACATGCTGCCTGAGCTGCTGATCATAATTTCCTGCCCAGCAGCCTTAGCAAAATTATCCAGCAGGGATGAGCCTTGTAGCAGACCTACACATTTCTTCCTGTTTTCCTTTTACCAGAGACATTGATATTTAAAAGCCAGGCAGAAATACTTGGTGCTTAATTGTTCTAATGCCTGCTCACTGCTTATATTGCAGCTGTTGGTGGCAGCCCCTGTCTATCAGGTGTTTAACAAGCCTGGATCTGAAATGCAGATGGCTTACACCTTGGTAACAGAAGATTCAGGTGACTATGAAAATGAAGGACAGTAGTTTGTAGAATATCGTTATGTTAAATCCATACCACATAGGAGTTTGAGAACTCAGGAGCCTTTTCACATAATAACCTAGCTGCAACTATGTTTAAACTATAAAGCACCAAGGAAATGTGACACAATGGTATTAATCACAACTCTTTTCTGTCACCAGTGCTATATTTTAGTATTCATAAATTAATTGTTTGAATCCTGCATTAGAAATGATCTCTATTTCTAATAATAGGTGTTACTGAGTACAAAACTTTTGCAGAGCCAGTAAGTAATATCACCTTAAAGTCAAAAAATATCTTGTTTGTTGGTTGAATGCGTTTTGCTCATTGATTTATAGCTTCTATTTAGCTTCCAATTATTAAATGCAGATAAGTTGTGGAATGCATTTAAGCATGTGCTTTACTTCAGTCGTATTTACTGACGTCAGAGGAGCCCAAAGCAGATGCCTGTGTGCTTTCAGGGATGCTTCCTTGAAGCAAGGAGAGAGGAAAAGAGGGAAGTCTTCCCTTCCCTTTTGGCTCTCCTCTTTTAATGTGTGAGTAGCATATTGTGTGTCTGGTTTAGTTTAAATTCAAGGATGGCAAAACCACCACATTCTGTAAAAACCTCATACTTCTTACTATCCTTCTTTAAGGTTTGTTTTTTTCTTCTTGTTATTGATATTTGTTAACCTGCAGAGACAAAGTGATGTGAAACTTGGAGGTCTTCCCAGGGGATTTTATTCTAATAGTATTTGTATAAAGCCCTGTGGTCCCACTAAAGCCCACCCTCATTCCTTTCCTTGGTTTGCTTTTTTAATCACACTCTTAGCATGAGCTAGTGCTTCATTTGCTGGGTTCTGTTGGGAGAGAAGTGGCAGGAGGATGGAAAGAAGAATCTCCCAGCTCATGATGATTGAATTGCCTTGCCTCTTTATACTGAACTAGCATTCCTGAAGCATGTTCTAATCTTTTATAGTCTCATGAAATATACAGGTATTTGTTGGTAAATTACAAGTAAACCGAGTAAACCCATTAGTTATTCTGAATCAAATGTTCTTAATGGTCAATGAATTTGTATCTTGAGATTTAAATAGGACTCATAACGTACCTCAAATAACTCTGCAAAACGAAATTGTATACACAAACTCAACGTTTTAAAAGGGAAATAGATAGATAGTATTTTTGTTTGAGGATTTGCTTTTCTTATTTTTTTTACCAGTGAAGCATTTCCTGGCAAGTTCACAAGAGCTAGGCAGAATGTTTGTTGGATTCCCATAGGTATGTAACTTATATGGCCATCCCTGCTTTCCCAGCTCCTCAGTTACTGTTGTGACAGACCAAACAGTGGCTCAGTGATGGTGCTGAAAATAATTGTGCTGGTTACTCAGAAAAGGGTAAAGACACTGAGGGTTGTGTCATCTGAATTTAAGGGCCATTTACATTGCATCTAAAATATTTAGTAGAGTGTGAAATATTATAATATATAATATATACATAGAATATCCTGAGGAAGATTTTTTTAAATAGCCAAGGCTACATAGTTGTAGCATTAACAGCTGGGTGATGGATCTTTTTCTCACCATCAAAGGTTTGGTTATGCAGGTAGGGTTATGTTGATCCTAATTACGAAGACTACTGCTGATCTGAGATTTCAGACCCACTCTTCTGTGCGCAAAAACTCTTGTTGGAGCCATGTAAACTTGATCAGGATCTTCTTTTAATAGAGAAATCATATTACAAAATACATCTGTTCCCAATAGTTCTAAGAAATGCCTTGTGGCAATTAAAGCAATCGCTCACTTAGAAAATAATACCAGGAAAATACCTAGTATGTTTTTACTGTTTTTTCCCTTTCTATATACTGTGTTAAAGAGAAGAATCAGCAGTCCATCAATAGTACATAAATTAAGGAGTCCCTTGGTGGTGACTTTATAATCTTAGTAGTATGTATTAGTGAAAGAACTGGAAAGTAGCGTGTGCATTTACTGCGTAGCTGACTCGCTGTAAGGTTGTCAGGCAGTACTTATTTATAAATCTTGCAAACTGGAAAAAAAAAAACAACCTTGATAAGATTACCACGACATGACAAATGCCAGATGTAAATAGATTTTTCACTTCCTGCTCATGTCCTCTTTCTCCTGCCTTTTGTACTCTGCTCCAGTGTAACAGCCAGCCTGGGCTGAGCAGCTCCCCCAGGTGAAGGTCAGCTCTTGATACATTTTTGATCATCGTGTAAAGTTCTCCTGTTAGTATGTGGTCCCCATCTTAACCTCTTTGCATATTCCCCTGATTATCCCAAATCACTTTCACATGGAGCTGAGGTTAAGCTTTATTTCTCTTGGCTTGTCCCTTCTGTAGCAGACACTTCATCTTCATTTTGAAAGGACAAAGCGATGTTCAGCTGCTTGGGCCCACGCCCAGCATTTGACTTATACATTATTTAGTTTCCTTTACAAAATTGGAAGCAGAACTTTAGGAGTGGAAGTCAGTTCTTTTAGTTTGTTTAAGGATCTTTTAGGGTTAATATGATCATTGATAGTAGATGTCAGCATGATTAGGGTGACTTAAGGTAAAGCAAAGCAAACTGAATCCCGGGGGGATATTCTTTCGTACTGGAGAGGGTGCCAAGATTTATAGCTGTGCACATCTCTGGGTTATTAATTGTGGCATTAAAAAATGAAAAATGAAAATCATCGGGGTTTTGAGTGATGCGTTGAGGGCACCTGCCTTCTCTTACTGCACAGCAGACTGGGGTAAGAAAGGTTTGCACCCTCTGTGTCACCTTGTTTCTTGGACCCTGGCGGGGCTCTCTGGAACTAAATTCAACCAAGTAACTAATTCTGCAGAAATTCTTCAGTTACTTCGGAGGTTTTCATTTGGGCTGACTCTGCATTCACTGCTGCAATTAGGTCTGCACATGCTGGTAAGTGACTGCCAAGGCAGTTTGAAAATTTCTTATGTACTGGAGTCAGGAAATTAAAAATTAACTCTGGAAAGGACATCATATAATATTTGGCAGTGTGGTGTGAATGCTCTGTCCATGGAGAGGTGGAAGGTCCTCCTTACAAAAAAATCCTATGGAATTGAAATGTCTTCCTTGCGAGTTTGAATGATCTGCAGCTGAGGAAAGTTTAGGAAGGGGAGAGGCCTGTGGCATACATTTGCTTATGGGTACAATATGACTTACTTGTGGCCCTTAGTTTAGTGAAAGAGCATTTAATAACATAGAGCAAGAGTCCCACGTTGTTTCAGGGCTCTGTGGTGCTACAGCTGCTGCTCCTGGTTTGGTTATGTGGGAGGAAAAAAAGACAGTGCTGGAGTGTTGCTGTGACTTGTATCACAAAGTCTTCCAGATATCATGGAACATATTGAATTTGATATCAAGTACGAAGTGTTAAGTACATCTCCTGATCTTTACATGTAGTGAATAATACAGAAAATAGCATTTGTTTTTTGGTTCAGTATGGAAACCTGTGCTTCTGTGGTAGCATCCTGTATGTGCTGTCTTCACTCTTTTGATATCACTTACTGTGTTTGGAGAGGAGCTGAAACATTTACTGTCCCGATCCTGCTGTCTGTGCATCTAATATAAAATGGGTAAATATAATAGACTGGAAATAGAAAACTCACACTGTCTCATGCACATAGGCAATTCTTGTTCAAATCTTATGAACTCATCTCTTAACAAGGGGCTGGAAATAATATCAGTCCACATAGCAAGAGGCAGACTTCTACAGGAAACCATATGGTAACTTAAATTTGTAATGCAAACCTCAGAAGCACTTCAGTTGCATGGACCAGTCCTGATGCTGGTTGCAGTAACATTTTTTAATGGCTTTTAAGTTGTTTTTTTTTTTTAGCCGTGGTCCTTAGTTCTGTTATAGCAGACATTTCTCAGCTCACTCCTGTGGCATCCTCTGCTGTACTACAGCTGTAGCAGCTCCTTTGGACCTAATTGCCTGCTCCCTTGATCTCAGCCTCTCCTGTGGTGTTACGTATTATCCTGTCAAATCTTCCTGGTGCCAGGAAAGGTGGGAGACACTTGACATTATCTCTGTAACTGTGAAAACAGTAATGTGGTATGCAACAGTGCCTACAGAGAGCCTTCTCAAATGTTAAGCACCTACCTAATAGGTGTTATCACTCTCACCTCCCTCTGTCACTGTTGGGAAAAGGTGAGTGACTCTCTGCAGGGCTCAGGTGGCCTGAGGTGCCTCTTGAGGGCTTGCGGATTTGGGCCTCCTATGCACAGGACCCAGGGCTGCTGTGGTTGAATGTAAGCACAAAAGCATGGGCTTGAAGGGGATGTGGAATCTAGAGCACTGTGGCCAAGGAGAGCAGATGCCACGGAGCTCTAGGGGGAACCTCACGGCTGAATACTGTTGAACATAAATTTTATCAATTTCTGACCCGTTTTCTAACTCTCCATTGTGCTGGAAATTTGTATTACATTGTCTTGCATAGACAAGGAAGGAGGGGGAGAAAACCCAAAAGACCAAGGGCATTTTCACAATAACATAGTACAAACTGAGAAGAAGTTTAGGAGTATGAGAGACAAGAAATGGAGGAATTTAATAAATTTAATGTGTTATCCATGGAGTAGCAGATCCGGTTTTCCAAAATAATGAAGTGACTTTCAGACATGACATGAATTCAGTTTTCTCAGCTACAGGAAGGCACTAAAATGACAAGTTTCAATGTTAACAATGCAAAAGCAGGTACCTTGTTAATCTGGTCAGTCGTAACTTTTCACTGAAGGCAAGTAACAGCTCCGATGGCAAGTTCTTACATTTCAGCATTTTATCTTATGCTGCCTTATTCTGTTCTTTGTCTTGTTTCCACAGTAATGCGGGACAACTATACTTGTGACAAGCTGGTCCATTTGTGAGGGAGCTGGTATTTTGGGATCATGTTGTGAATCCCTCACAGTACACACTCAGTGATTCATTGGACTGGATAATTTGGGACCAAAAGCAATAGGTCACATTTACCTATGGTCTATATTAAGAAGACACAGTAGGGATACACCTGAAATGTATTGTTTGAAACTTTTATAGAAATTAAAAGTGTTTAGTAAATATACTGTTGCAGACAGTAGAACTGTAGTAAGTATTTTATGACTGAATAACTCAAAATACTCTTGGTATTTTTTTAAGAATGCAAATGTTAAAACCAGTAGATTGGGGGGTGTCAGGTCAGAACACCAAGATCCTTATGGGAAATGTGGAGGCTGCCTACCTGAAAGGCCCGCTCACAAGCTGTCTACACCAGTGAATGCCTTTCTATATACACTAGACATATGCTTTTCTTAATTAGATGCATCTTGCATTAGCTTTTGAATGTCAGATGAGTGAAAGATATTGCACAAGTGAACACATTTGTATGGGGTTTCAATATATCCCTAAGCTTCAGTATGCTTTAAACCCACTTTCTGCTGCAGTCCTGTCCTCTCCCTGCCTTCAGAGCCTTCCTACTTTGCCTACTTTCCTGCCTGCATCCTAGGTGAGCCAGTTCAGTGTGCTAAACCAGTAAAAACTCCTCTCTTCTGTGTTGCTAGGTTAGGTTTAAATCACTCACTGTTGTTTTTCTTGCTATAATTATTTTTTTTTCTTTTCTTGCACAAGCAAAACTTCCATTGAAACTTACTTTAAATTCTTTACTAGCCTTTTTACTTCCTCCTCTAGGAGTAGTAATAATACGTAGAGGCAACTAGCTGTGTCTAACAGCATTGCTTTCTAGGTCAGACTGTCCTCCCAGCCATATTCTGCCTCCCTGGAATACAGGCATGCAGTAGCCCTCCTCTCTGATTTTCCTGGGAAACATGAGCAGCTGTGTACCATGGGAAACTCCAAGAGGTAAACCTTGAAACAGTCCAAAATTCCTCTAGCAATCTGCTGAGGAAATAAATACTCCACGGGAGACATCTCGTACCTTCCAGGAACTGAGAACCCAATAAATAAAAGCAAGAGAGCTTCCATTAAGGACGTTATTCATCTTGCAAGCTAAGGCCCCCACACAACAAATGTCTTCTTACTCTGTGCCTCAACTCAGGTTGTGTATGCATGTGAAAAGAGTCATACACAGACCCAGAAAGTATGCATCTCTCATTCTCATTATCCTAGGATTTGCATGTTTTCTGTCCAAACTGATAGAAATGCTAAGCATCCACAAGATTTGCTAGGCTTTCTGGCCATTATTTTTAGCTGAGTTTGCTTTTTCTGTATTGTATTATGGTATCTCATATGTAGGTGACTACAAAGACAGTTGCTATCAACCTGCTATGCAAGATTCAAATTGGAGACAGTATTTGACATATATCCAAAGATAGGATGAAAGGGAGAGTCTGAATAAACCCATAAAGAAAAAAGAATTTTCCATTTTCTTATTCACTGTGCAAATTCAAAGGTTTAGGACTTTAGCAATCTTTAAGCGGTGATATAATGTGACAGAAATGCTGCTGGAGTTGAAAGACAGTTCTAGCCTGCCCGTGCTCTATTGATGAAAAAAGAATATTTTTAGGGAAGGGAGGACACTTCTCCCAATTCCTTTTGCGGAATCATTTTCATTTGCTTTGTTTTGATAGGAGTCTAAGGCCTCAGCTACTCTCCCAAGTTAAACTTGAGAAAAGAATTACTGGTTTGAGAAGCAAAGGCATGAATTACTTTCCAGTGCAAGAAATACTGAATATGCTGAATGTGTCACCCAACCTGGTATCTGTCTGCCTCAAAAACTGAAAGCAAGAAAGTGCAACAGCTGCTCAACACCTACGCTATGATAGGTTTCATAATGTAGAAGCTGCCAAATCTGTTTTGTAGTTTTTTTCTTTTGTTTTGCTTTTCTAGAGAGAAACTTATGACAGCTACAGCTAATGATGTCCTCCAAGTCTTCTCATTTTACATTTTTTGTTGCATAATTCAATCTGTCTTGCTAGCAGCATTCAGCAAAATAGCATTGGCTCTGAGTACAGGTCCTCTGTAGTAACAGCTCATAGTGAGTGAGAACACAGCATTCTGTTAATTACTTTTAATTAAAACAAGTGCCTGCACACACACACGTACATATAGAAAGGCTCTGTTTTTCTAGTGGCTTGGCTTCCTTTTCCTCATTGAAAGGAAGAAGTCAAACTTTCTCATTAAATGTTTATATAAAAATGAAATGATTCTGAGGTTAACCAGAAATGCAGCTTAATCTTGTATAGAAACATGTGTGTGATTTTTTTTTTTTTGTCAGTTGCACAAATATAGCTGAAACTCGAAGTTGGCAGAGAATGCTGTTTAAAAATATTTAGTCCCAGCATGTAAAAACTCGTTTTGTTACAGAATTCCTTTTTGAAAGGTGCAGCTATGCCATGCCTCTGCCAAAGTGATGGGAGCCATATTGACAGAGTACGTTTTGGAAAATAGCTGCATTTTGGGCTTGTAGTTACAAAAGTTAAATTGGAATGTACATGTTTTATATATTGCTTGGAAGGATATCACATCTAGTAATATTTTTTTTAAGAGAGTGGAGAAAAGAAAAAAGAAGGCTTGCAGTTGCTTCCCTCTGTTAGAACATGTCGGGATGAGCAGAGGTATGTGTGATGACACTTAGGATGTACCACTTAAGGCTCTGGTTTATTCTTTCTAGCTGTCATCATGTACTCTAGTTATGATACATATGCTTAATTTTGGTTATATACCTCATCTTTCTCTTCTCTGAGCCTGTCTAAGCTTTATGGAATAACAAGAGCTACTGACATATGTGATACTATCTGCTGCCCAGGCACAACTCGTGGTCAGGTTTTGGTACTCTAAGAGCAATTAAAGGCAGCATTTTGTGGTCACTGCTGACTCGTGAATTGTTGCCATGATGCTGTTGTCCCACAAGAGCTACTGGCTAATTGCCTGGCTCAGTCCCTTGCTGACACACCAAGCTGTCTGACACCAGGTGACTGCAACAGGTAGACTAGGTTAACCAGAAGCCTGGCTCTCCAGGCTGAAAGAGGGAAGAGTGGGCAGAGGAGGATTTGGTCTTTTCTGTGGCCGCTGTGGAAGGAGGTGAGTAGAAGCCGTCATTCTGGTCAGACCAGATATATTCGGGTGACATAACCGCTGTATGTTCCTGGGCAGCACTTCAGGTAAGATGTGGACACTCACAAGCATGGTCACATGCAAATCAGTCTTCAAAATTACACAAATAAGCAAACTGTAGATTAAATAGTGAAGCCTTGGGCCAGTTTTCTCAGTTCTGAACTGAGGTCACTGACAGACATCACTGAAGGAGCTGGTTTTGTTCAATTGCATTTCTGTAACTAGTTCCATAAAAGAACTTTTAATCAGGAATAGCAGGGATTGTTTGCACAGCCTGTTGGATCAGAGACATGAGATACAAATAATCCCCATCCTTTTTAATTAAGAATTGTAAAGTGCTGCTTCGTCACTACAGACCTGTTTTTGAAGTAGATCCAGTGTCTGCTCATATTGAATGTCTCTTTAATAAACAATTAAGTCTATATTTTTATAAAAAATAACATTTAATTATAGGATATTATCATAGAAGATGGCTGCAATACGAATAGGAACTCATCTCTTCCAAGGCAGTGTTCATGAATACAGAACTATATAGATGTATGCACTTTAACTTGTGGAAAACTAATAACATTGTAAAACACAGTTGCTTAGAGATCAAAGAAACCTTTGTCTCACTGGGGCATTTGTGTGGCCTATGAGTGCCTTGCACACTTTAGGTAGAAAAGTTTTACAGAGCAACAATCATACTGAGTAAATTCACACCAAAGCTCCCATGGTACGTATATAATACGTGAATCTGAGGAATCAATGGATACTGTATGAAAAACATTATGCCAATACACTTTATAATTTTCTGGTTTGAATAGATTATTTTCCTTTTCCAAAATGCCCAAACGTATAATTCATCTCATTTAAATCTACAGATTATAGAACCAAGCAGAATGATGAAATACACATAGAGGGGCTATTCTTTTTCTGTCAGAGATTAGATCAAACTTTATCACAGGGTAATCAATTATTTCATAGCATTGAAAGCTTTTTCTTCTAAACAGAACAAGATTTATAGTGGTCTGTAAAGAATTTCTCTTCTCAGAGAAGGAAATAAAGGCTCGTAATCTTATATTTTCCTGGTTTATCTCTTTTATACATGAAACAGGAAAGTTGAACCCAAAAGGAGTACTAAATTTAAGCCTTTCTGAAATACATCAAAAACTCCATGTCTGACTTTTAAAGAGCCTCTCAGTTTCGTCTGCTTTAAAGGAAAAATTGTATTTGTGACATCTTAAAACAAGCATTTTCCTCTTTAATAATAGGATGTTGTCCAAAGCGTTATCTAGGATATGTCTCCTTCACCCAGCCAGCATCATGCTGTGGTACCTGAGCTCGTTCATACTGCCAGCCATACACAGCAGGATTCTAAAACAGGGTAAGTGAGCACAGCATTTCATGAGGCGATCCAGCAGCTCTCTGCTGCTGGAGGCAGAGGTGTCCCACTTGCTGTGCTCCTCCACCCCTTCCATACTGACCAGGACTTGGCGAATCCCATCTCAATACCCCAGAGGCAAGCTAAGGCCTTTTTTGTCTGGATTAGTTTTCTGATGGTCTCGTGCATTGACTCAGTTAATGAAGGGGTCAGTTTAGCACCGGAGCCAGCCCAAGAGGTGGGTGGGAGCCTGCAGCCTGCCGTGGGTGGTACCTGCACAAAGGAGAAGAGGGAAAGAGGAGCTATGGCATCCCACGCTTTGAGCAGGAGTGACCTAAAGGTATTTACTACCTCTGCCCAGCACTGCATTGAGCGTCATACAAGTCTCTTGTGGGAAGCTGTATCCTGCTGGAGTTACATGGAACAGAGATACTTATGTAGATTTTAGAATACCATCAGCAACCTTTCCTTGCCACTCCATTTAGCCTCTCTGACTACAGTGCATCTTCTGATTTGTTTTCTCACTTTGGAAGGACATCTATGCCCGCATCTTTCCTCAATCAGGTGATGGCCCAGGGTCCTGAGAGATTTCTGACTTCCCTGGTTTTATGTGGATAAGGCTATTGCTCTCTATAGAGCAGCTTCTGATGCAGGGATAAGATAAGGTACATGATGTGAGTAGGCATTTGCTTGAGTAAGAAACATGGTCAGATGTCCTAACCCAGGAGTTATTTATGTCTTTTTTAAATGCCATGTATGAACTTTTTGTCTCTCCTTTACAGAGCAGGAAAGTTAACTCCCCAGCCTATAGATGGTGTCCCTTTGACGCTGCCTAGCAGGCGCACACCGCATGGGCACACAGTCCTGCAGGTAGTTTTCCTCCAGGAAGCGCCACAATTTGCACTATTCACAAACCGCAGGGTACTATTCTGTTTCCAGGCTCCTAATCCCTCTTACACACAATCCCTTACAACTTGAACTGGGGGGGTGGAGGAGCAAGTTAAAAAGGAAGGAAAAAGGAAAATGAAACACAATGTACGGCCAGCCAGTGGCTGCCAGTTCGGGTGCACACAATCGACACCAGCTGCAGCCCAATTAAACCCGACATTCACAGGTGTTCCCAACAGACTCTGCGCTTACAAAACCACTTTCTTGAAAATACCTAAGGCTTTAACACAGAAGCTCATTTCTTTCTTCCTCCTTTTTTATGGGAAAAAAAAAATTCTTTAAAGCTATTTAGAACACTTTAAATACAAAGAAAATGAAAAGGACTTTCAGTCCACTGGAAAGAGTTGGTGCTTAATGCCAGAATGGGGTGAGAATCAGCCAAACTGAATCAGCCAGTGTAACCAATGGTTTCGAGAGGAAGATGGGTTATGCTGAATACTGGTTATTCAGGGAACAGTAACTGGGCATTTTATTGTTGCTGGGAGTAAGTGTGTGTGGAGAAGTATGACTAGGTGTAAATCCATTTTTTTGGGATTCAGTTACTTGCACCTTAGCTGTGAGCTTGTGTGTGGCTTTGCTTATTACTGATCAGTGTGTATATCGGTGGTTAAGATAGCAAATTTTAGCCCTCCTTTCCTCCCAGGATAACCTGATATAGTTGCCTTTTTGACTCTGAAGTGGGATTCTTAATTAGTTGCTTATTTTCTAATCTAGAAGCACTCATTGAGGTGATAAATCAGTCCTTTATAAAAATAAAAATGTTTTTAACACATGAATTCAAAATTATTTCCACACTAGAAGAGGTCTGCAGACAGAAGACTAATGTAAGGTCAGTAATTTGCTCTATTCCTTTGAAAATGAGAACTGTGTTTGTTAAACTTTGATTTAGAACTGAAATTAACAATCAAACTAGGGTGTGTTCTGGTGCTTCTGAATTCAGTAGTATTCAACCACACCTGCCTGGCTATTCATCTCTGCAATAACACCCCACACCTCAGTAGTTATTGCTTAATTACCTGGTGCCTGGTCTGTTGCTGTTTAATCACTCTTGTTTCTGTCAATCACTTAATGTCTTCATTACTGCTTTAAGAGTCAATGCTGAAAGCCACTGTGTATTCAGATGCAGTCAAGAATATCTATTTTGTCCTTCGGTACATCAAGCTGCAAATTTGCCTTTGGAACAGGACTAGGACATTATTCGTGATCCTCACAACACACAAAAATGCAAAAGAGTTCACTTTTTTGTCTTTTTTAATACTGAAAAGGTAAAAATAGTGATCCCTTGGATTTGTATTTGAAAATCATTAACCACTGTCTTAAAATTGGCAGATACATAATGTTGGTTCACAGCATTCGTTTATAGAGGCAGGCAGAGGCTATTCATCCTGATAAATGCAATGGAGAAAAATCACCCAGGTTTCAAATTTACAAGTATGCAACCTAAATTAGATATCGTCACTCAGGAAAAGATACTGGATGCAGTGTGGATAATCTGAGAAAAATCATCTTGGCACTAATATGATGGCAGGTACAGTAATAGAAAGGGAACCCAGAAACACTGGTTTGCCATGGTACGGCTTCCCCTGAGCCATGTGGCTTCAGCTGCTCAACAGCACAAGGACAGAGAAGAACTAGTGAAGGCGATATGGCAGACAGGCTGAAGGATGGCCAAGTTCTGCAGGAGCTGGAACTGAATCACTGAGGACTCTGCAAAGACTTGACTGAGAGGAGATGAGATAAAACTGTAAATTCATTGACAGTACAGACAAGGTAAATGGGGAACAACGGATGAATGACTGTTCTCATAACACCAGAGCTAGGAGGCACTTGGTGAAATTACCAGGTTTAAGACAAACCAAAATGCTTTTTTATAGAATGCCACTCATTACAGGATTATGTCATGTAGGCCAAAAGGAGAAGTGATTTAAGAAAGTAATTGGACAAATTCACTGAGGATAGGTCTGCTGCAAGGTTTTAAAACTGATGATCTAGATTCAGCCTCTGGTTTTGGAGTGTCACAAAGCCTGATAAGGATATGTACCTTGCTGCAAAGCTGTTCCTTCCTCTTGCAAATTCCTTCCTCTGCTGTCAATTGGCCCCTTTTGCTGTGTTCCCTCTTTACCTCATTTGACCCAATCTATGTTTGTTTTAAATTTAGACAGAAATGACATTTAAAACCCCTTCAGTTGCTTGGTGCTGTAAGAAATGTCCTAATATGACTGAGACAAATCTATGAAAAACCAGTAGACCTTAGGCCAATAACACAGTAGATTTCACCAGATGAATTTGCTCTCATTTCACTGTGGCTATATTACTCCTTGCATTTGCTTTCCACAAGTGATTTGGCTTTATTAGCTAGTGAGAATGCTGGTGAGGACATTTTTTTTTTAAGTTTGCATACTTGAACAAAGAAAAATAATCAAACTTGCCTTGTCAAATCTCCTACCTCAGAAACCTGATACTCCGGGTTAGCCAAGGAATGGAAACAACGCCATGTGACTTCTGTGACCAGACACAAGGGCCCAAATTTTAAACACTGTGCCAGAATGTCTGCTGTTTATTACTCAATAATATATAAAATATTTAGTCCACAAGAATTCTGAGTGCAGCCAGGAAAAGGGAGAATGATAATTCATGCCTTAAAATTCTTTTCCCTTAAAAGCAGCTGAAATGTTCCTGGGAAGTAAAATAAAAAATAATTATCTGTTTTCTTGTGCTTCCTTATGTCTAGTAGTTTTCTGTAATAGCAGAACTTACAGTTCAGTCTTTAAGATTAAAATTAAAACCAAAAAACCCTTTGGAGGTTAATTATCATCATTCTTACTGATGCTCTTGGCAAAGCGTAGAGAAAAAGCATCATCAGAGGTATCAGCTTCTGAGATGATATTCCTCCTAAGAGTATCAGTGTTCAAATGGAACAGGAGTAAATGAGGCTGGCAGTGCTGCTCCCTCTTTCTTGAATTTGCTGACTTGAGTCTTTTCTTCAGCTTCTCCTTCAGTAAAACCTATCAGCTCCAAAAAAGTGAATGTCGTGTGCTGTAATGATACCCTGCTTCATAATTCTGATATTGTAGATCAATGATGTACTTTGTGAACAGAATGGGATAGTCAAAACCTGCTGTAGTACATATTGGGTTTTATAATGATGCCTGTGAAAACCCCCAGCAGATCTCTTCCTCTTCATTTATGTGAAACTTGCCCTTATTGTGCTATTTATCAAGGGGAAGAGGACCCCTTCTTCAAAGACCAACACAAGGTTAGAGTCCAGGATACTTTCCCATCAAGTCTTCTCCATTTTGAAAGATTTTTAGGTTTGCTATTAGGGATGGGGGAAGGGAAGTTTGATCTCGGTTTTTTTTTTTTTTTTTTTTTTCTTTAAGTAGATTTATTTTTGTGTTGAAATAGGGAAATAGTCACACTGTCTACTTGGAGAGAAACCTGAACAGAAAGACCAGTACCCCTCCGTTTACTTTCCAGATGATGTATTACTTATCTCTGCAAGAAGTTGGTGCACTAAATCTCAGCTACACTTCCACATTTAACTTCCTTGTTTAACTGTCTCTAAAGTCCTGAAAAGCATTAAAATGCATAAGAGCAGTGTTTAGCTTCACTGCTCATTAGAGCAGCACAGAGCTAACAGTAATATTGTTGTAACTTGACAAAGCCATCTAAATCCATGCATGTTTTCTCTTGAAAGCTTCCTAAACATGCTGCTAAATCCTCTAAAAAGCTACTAAACAGCTTTGGCAACCATTAGCACAGCATAAGCAGGGGAACTCCTTTCAGTAAGTGAACAAACAGAGAAAATATGCTGAATAGCTGGACAAATGTGTTTCAGCTGGCTCTTTCATTTACAGATATAAGGGAGCAGTCAATATCAATCACTGTTTTCCCTGTTGCACTGGAAATCACAATATCTCTTTTCATTCCACAAGCTCTTTTCACCACAGTAATGTGTCTTTAGAGTGACACTGGCATCAGTCTGTTTCCGCTGTCTAAAGTCCAGAGAGCTTAAAAACACATTGCAGGGTATGAGACCTTAACCCTCCTCCCGTTCCACTGCTCTCTCCTTCTAGCCTGCCTTTTGGAATTTATTGTTTTTACTCCTTTCCCAGCATAGAGCTGAGAAAGAAAGTGCCCACAGAACCTGGGAATATCTGCTTTGGGGACAGAAAAATGTATCGCTGGTTGTTGGGGCTTTAATTTATCAGGTGTTGCGTGGAGTTTAACACAAGGTAATGTGATTATTAAGTTAATTTGCAACATCCTGTAATATGAAATGTAATGTTACTGTGGTTTCAGTTTTGAACTATATCCTGTTTCTTGGATGTCCTAATCACCCACAACCTCATTTATTAAAAATAGTTGGAGAAAATCTGACCATGTGAGCATCTGGCATTTAGAGTATATTAGTGTCTTGTATTTGCTTTCTTCCTTTCAAGTAATATATTTTATAATAGTAATTTTCTGTGGGGGTTTTCTTTATTGTTTCCTTGCAGATAACAGCAGTCTGCAGAGAAGCAGCCCTTCTTGCGCTTCAGGAAGACATACATGCCAAATCTATCATGGGACAGCACTTTCAGTACGCACTGACAATTGTGACCCCAAGAATTCCTGATTCGTTAATCCAGTTTTATGCAGATTATCAGCAGCAAAGTGGACTGCACGCGCTTTGAAAGGGAAATTAATACGTACACCTATTCACAGTGTGAATAGTTTGTTTCCTTTGTAAAGCTGTCAAAAGCCAAAGAATTTTGTATTGTGAGTAGAGTGTCTGAAATTAACTCAAGTGCAGAATTGTCATAATAAATGCCTATGTGGAAGTTTGGAGCTTAACTGGCATCATGTAAAACTTCATATTTTTACGGTTTCAGTGGTATATGCTGCATTCTACAGGTGGTAAGATTGTTAGTTTAAGTCAGTTTATTGGAGTATATATCTGTAAATCAAAAAGTAATTATCAAATTCTGAATCTTTGGTGGATTCTTGGCCCTAAAGAGAGTAGCAGCAAGTGTCATGACTGCCTTCATTTGTTCCTGCCTTCATCATAGTCTAATCCCAGGGACTGTTGCAGTGAGGCACAGACCTGAGGAGTGGCCTCACTACAAAAAATGCTGAAAATTATTCTGAACCTTTTGATTTATGATCTCCAGAAAAGCTGCCAAACAGGCTTGCCGAACATAGAGCTTTCCGAGGTAAAGCTAAGGTATCATGACTGATCACAGTGAAGCATTTAGTTTTGTTTTTAAACAGCTCCTCTTTACACATACTGGGAATTAGGCACCTTAAAATTTGTACATCCCTCAGCTAACCCAAAACCACTGCCAGGCCTCAGTGAAAGATTTCTGTTGTTATTTGTTTCCATCAAAATAAATAGGAATGTTGATCGGTAATTTAAAGCTGGCCACTTAAATGAATCCTAGTTAATGAATAAGAAAACCTCCTTGCAAAAACTGTTATAAATGACCACAAAATAGTTCAAGGACAGGTAAAATCTTTTGGGCTTATTTCTTTGTTGTATCACCTGTTGAAATGACTGTGAGTCTTTATAGGCTCTCTACTTTGCCCTCAGTATGAAATTAAGATAAACAAACTCATTTTCAGCTTTTTTCTTCCACAGTAGAAAGATTGAGCTTTTCTATTCCAGACACGAAAAATAGAGGGAAAGGTAAAGCAAAAACAATACAAGCTTTAACAAAAATGGGAAAAAAAAAACCTCCATTTCAGTGGGTAATTCTGCATTTTCCTGGTGTTTTGCAGGTAAGCAGAAGAATTTCCAGGTCAAAATTTTAGCTAAATCCAGCTTTCACTTGTTGAAGTAAACAAATATAATTTTAGGCTCTGTGTGAAGTTATTTTTTGGATTTGGTTACCAATGGTTCTGAAGACTTTTCTTCCTTACAGTCATTAGATATATTTTCAGAAGAGAGTAATAATTATTTAGAAATTTCCATAAACTTATGAGAAATTTGTGTATATCTCAGAGAGACTTCTACTGTATTTACTTGTGTTATCAATATGAAATTTTAAAAGTAATCTCTTGGCCTTTTTTATGGTTTTTCTGTCTTAGTTCCACTCTATACACAATTTGCTGCATTTAAACAGAAATATACTATTTTTAAATAGAAACTTTTCTCTTACTTTTATTTTAACTTCTTGTTGTTATAATTAGCATTTAATTTTACTATCACTGAAAAGGATAAGAGCATGAGAAAAAGCATGTTGTTTACTTAGTTCATGTGATACATGTGCAGGCTTTTTAATTTTTTCATTGTTTGGCCCTTTAATAGTACAACAGACAGAGGGAATAAAGAAAATTATAAATTGGAAAAGTTGCCTTGGGGATCAAGACTGCATTTGAAACTACTTTACCATCTTTTTTGTAACTTTTATGTACTCCATCTTGAAGCTCAGGAAGTAAACTATTTTTTATAACTATTACATTTTTTATATTTTGAAAAATTAAATGCCACACTGTTAACCTCCAGTGCACTTTCCTCCAGTGTGTGTTCCTGAATGAAGGAAAGAAAAACTGTAGTTTTTACTGCCAGTAATTAATCCTGTTTATACTTTTATATCCTAAAAGTAACACTACTGATGCTCCAGATGTGTAGCAAAACTAAATTGCCATTTCTTGGGAAGTGTTCAGTCAGATCCCTTGGGAATGTCTACCAACGCATGAATCTGAACTGAGAGAGGCAGGTAGGAGCTGTCTGCCCTTTCTGTATTTGGGCTCCTGTTGCCACTAGTGGGAATTTGCACACTGAATTTCCGGACATTAGTAGAGATGCTGGTCCATGACTGCTGTTCATGCTTTAGGAAAGAGCTCATCCCTGCAAATATTTATCCTCTCATCTGCACAGTACCACATGTATTCACATGGTAACAAATCTCTTGATACATACCTACATGCCTGAATGGATTTTAAATGTAGGAATCTTCCCTTTTTTATGTTGGGTTTGTAGAACTTGATTTTTAAAAAAGCAAGATACTCTTAAAATTTGAAGTCCCTAGGAAGTTTCTGTTGCTCCCAAAGACTGATGCTGCTCAAAATCTTACTCCATCCCAAGACACAGATAAATTGAGATTTAAAGGAAGGTATGATGATTCCCCTTCTTGTTCCTAATGACAGATCACTGTTATCATGCATTGCCAACTTGAAACTTACCAAAAATCTGGAAAGTAACCAAAAATTCAGTTTTGGCCAAAGCATATCAGCAACATAGTCCTTTCAGAATCCAGTCTGGTGAACACTTTTGCACCTTCACCCTCTCATTGAAACTTACTGATGAAGGCACTGTAGGACAGAGCACTTCTGAAGTATCTTCCATTAGACTGTCATTTAAATCAGTATTTTTTTAATTCACAGCTGAACTTTTCACAGGGTGTTTTACTGAACACACTGTGCCTTGGCACCAAATCAAATTGCTTGCAGTGTGAGGCCATATAAGCCTGAACACCTCAAAGCTTCAAAGATAGAGGCGTTCTTTCTTCTGCTGGGTTAATCACATTTACTGTTGTTTGGATGTTTCCATGAGATTTAATTTTAATAAAATTATAGAGGCTGTGTGAATAGAAGGCATCTGGGAAGAATCTCTCTTCGTCTCTTTAACTGCTGAAGTAGTTCCTAGACTTATTTCTTCACATTCTGTAGAAATACAGTCTTTTTCCTGCCTGCCATTATCTTTTGGAGCCAGTTTTTGGCCCCAATACTGCATGAGTTGCAGAATTGTTAACATTAAATCAGCTTTTCAACGTTTCAGGCACATTTTGTTTAAATACAAAGTCTAACTTTTTCCTCCAATAACAACGTCTTTGAAATTGGCATAAAACGTCTTTTGACAGGTTTGCCAAAATGACCAGGAGAATATTTATGATCAAAATGCAAAAAATGTCTTCACTTAACTTGAAAAAAAGTTCAGTAGTGTGTTTTCCCTAATGCATAAACCAGATTTTCACCACAGGTGCGATATACAATTCTTAATCCTGGAAAAAGAATGAAGTTTATTGTGGATAATTTTTCTCCAGTCATTGAATGAGAACAGAACATGAGGTTTACTGAGTTGAGGTGCAAGGGCGAACATCAGGGACAGGAAAAAGATAATTTTCAAAGGTGGATATTCAAAATCACTGAACTTAGATTTGTCACCCTTTCAAATATTGTGTCCTGAAAGTTTATTTTTCTGGTTTGTGTATGCTGGCTCTTTCAGTTTCTTTACTCATTTTAAATGTCAAATTGTGGTTCTTCTCCTTCAGGAACTGGGCACTTGCCAAACATAATGCTCCTATAACTGAACATCAGGCAATTCTTGCTGCAGGAAGGCTAGCTATAGATGTTTTTTCTCTGTGAAGTGGGTGTCAGACTCTGTGCTGATGGAGTGTGGAGAGGAGTACAGAGAAAGACAAACTCTAAAGCCTGGTGTTTTACTGTGTACTGCCCATTAAGCTGAAGTTAACTGATGGACACAAGTTTATGGGCAGGAGAACTCTCCTTATTGCAACAGACAAGTGTCAGCACTGTGGAAGAGACAGACCCTTAAGGCTTTTGATTGTTTCTGGCTCTCCAGAGAAATCAGTCAGTTGGGTGGGTGAAACAGTATTACTAAAACTAGAAAAGCCAGCGGTTGGGGTAGCCCAATATGTAGTGATAAGTAGGAAAAAACTTAGAAGCAATTGCACTTGGAAGATGAAGAGTCATGTATCTGCCTAGAAGGCAGACACCCACTGTCAAAACCTTGCCAAAAGCCCATGAAAGAATTAATAAAAAGCAGGGATGAAGAACTCTCCCTGCTACCTGTGATGGTGGTGAGGCACTGGAATGGGTTGCCCAGGGAAGTTGTGAATGCTCCATCCCTGGTGGTGTTCAAGGCCAGGTTGCACATAGCCTTGGGGGTGGCATGGTTTAGTGGGAGGTGTTCCTGCCGATGGCAGGGGAGTTGGAACTAGATGATCTTAAGGTCCTTTCCAACCCTAACTATTCTATTATTCTATGATTCTACCCATGATCACAAAGCTGGGACAAAACTGCATGTGCTTTCTTCACACTCCTGTGGCTTGGGATTACCCATGTGCCAACACAGCCAGGGTGCAGGAAGTGGCTTGCAGTGGGAGCTGGGACAAACTGACCTGTGCCTTGACCTGCTCATGACACGTATGATGGGGAGGCTCGCTGCTTGGCCACCACTAACAAAGCCAGCACATAAGGATAGGTGAGGTTAGGGACAGTGGATAATCTTTGCATTTTGGCTACTCCAGCATGACATATCGACCACTGAACTCAGGAGCCAGGTGCCTGCATAAAGCTTTTTATAGCTGCTCCAAACTCTGTCTTAAGCTCCTGAGCAATATGGAGCTAACCTATAAAAGAGTTGCATTTGGAAGATTGGTTTTACACAGTGACTTTTTTGTATTTGTATTTAAAATTCTCGTTATTGTTGTAGTGAGTTGCAATAATTTTTACCTACTGTGAATCCAAAATCTTCTGGTTTTGCTGACACATTTTTTTTCCTGACATGAAAGAGAATACTGTAGATAATCTAATGTATGCAATTTAATAAAGATCTTTTACTAGGAGTGGAATCGCAGTTGTAGCTGCACATGTTTTGAATGGCAGGTTAACATCTGGAAGACAAATATTTCAACTGAAACTTACTCCTAATCTTGGGGCTTGTGTCTGCTCTTTTTGCAACTGCTACTTGTTCATTTATTAATCTGTCTTTTCTATAGGAAACTCAGTCATGCATTTATTTCCTCTGGGGCTTTATGTGTTCTGTGTTAAATATTTTAAATGGTGTCATTCTTCCCTGCAGACTTAAATCCAAGGGCTCCAGAGTCCTGATAGGAGAAGGAGATGTGTGTTTTCTCCGTTAACTAGTCCGCCAAGGACTGAACCCTGGTGTTTGTGTGGCAGGCCTCCAGCAAGAGCCCAGGTGCAGCAAGAAAAGGCAATGGCAACCAGGTGACATTCTTTCCCTTTGAATTACTGTAGAGCCATTGCTCAAACAGATTTCACGTCCTTCCCACAAAATTTTAGGCTAGTGTGTTGACTTCATGTGCCTGTGTAAGATCCATGGCAATAAAGCTTGGATTCATCTCACTAAAAGTTTAGGGGAGTGGAATCACTCTTGGTTTCCTCGGCAGTCATTGAAGAATGTTTAAAGACAGTCCAGATAGTGGTTTATCCCAGCTAGGAGCCATACTACATTTCTGGTGGTCCAAAAGGGATAACTGATGTCAAGAGAAGCCCCATGGCAGTTATCTAGAAAGTGCCTAAAACATAGATGGAAGGAATTGAGAGCAGTAACTTAAAATACTGAGAAAAATATTTTATCAACTTGGTGCAAATATATCCTGTTTGCATAAATGGTTGTGAAAATGCTGTTGGTCTCTTCTTCTGTGTCTATGTGGCATGGCAGTGTGGTCTTAACCACACACACCTCTGATTTTTTTTATCTTTTTACTAACACGGAGGAGTTTTCACATCCCTGTTTGGTAAAGTAAATGGCTTCACATCAGCAGAGTGTGGAAAGGGCTTTGATAACCTTCAAGGTGAAATACTTGTCAGTTCTCACTTTATCCAGGAATGGATTATCTGGGCTGTGGAATAATGAGGTCATGTCTTCCCTCCACACTGCTGGCAAGAGCTTCAAATTTCACACAGGGCTAGCTGCTTATATCAAGCCAGCTTTGCTTAATGCCGTTTAAAGCTACCTCCTTTCTCTGTCAGCAAGTTTTCCTCAAACTGAGGATGTGAAATGTGTTCGTATAGCCTTATTTGCATCATGTGAGGTGTTTCCATGGTCCTTGGATTGCTGTCTTAACAGAGAGTTGGTTGGTTTTGATGCAGAAGTGCAAGATGCAAGTAGCAGAATGACTTCCTGTGCTGTGTACAGGCAGGCATTGCTTATGAGGAATGTAGAGCAGGATTTGGTGGGTGAGTGGACCAAGGCCATATAGCTCTTTTCAGTTGAGTGTCCCACTAACTGCACTGCCATGAGCCTAAATCTGCAGGTTTTATGCAGAGCTACTGCCTTGTGAGTGGCCACAGACATGAAAGATCCCTAAAGCACACAAGCTGTGAATGTTAAGGCCTATGGGTGCTTAAGTCGATTAGCAAACAAACAAATCCTTTAATACTCTGGAATGGTTCCTCACCAACTAAGCAGAGATTATTCCACCAAACCATAAAATTTTACCCTTCTACCTAGCGTAAAGTCTGCCTTTCAGATAACTAAGTTCTTTAATAAGCAGGACTCCTGGTTTAAAAATCATTTAAAAATACAAGAAATAGGAAAGCATATTGAAAACTTCTGTGTGGATTTCAAAAAAGGCACAAAAATGTTAGACAGACCGTGTGAAAACTATGGTTACTACAGTGCTGGCAGTCACATACGTAGGATGTGACACAGAAAGGTCACTACAACAGAAGATGTTATTCTTACTATTAGTTTTACAGAACTCATTACCATTTTATGTACAAATATGTGACATAACTCACCCACCACTGTCTTCTTAGCACTGTGAAAATCTTGGTTAAGCTATCTACGTCTTGGTTAAGCATGTAGAAAGAGCAGGTTACCTCGGTCTAATTCTACTGCCAGGCTTTCATCATCTGTAATTTTGGTAAAAAAACTGCTTTTGTTAATATGCAGTGCATCATAGTAACTGGTTACACTTTTACTACAAAAGGGTGTTTTATTTTCCTGAGGGATGAATAGTAATCGAGTATCAGCTGGTAGTGCCAAGTCCCTTGATAACACAATTGGCTGCATACAGCTTTGTTAGGCCCCTTCCTGCATTTGCTGAGAGAGACTTAAAAGAAGATGGTAGGAAAGCTGTTCTTTCCCTACTTTTGTGTTGGGGACCAGAATTTTGGGATCTTTTTGTCTGCTGGGTGAGAAGGTGAGCACCTGCTTTGACTGGTGAAGCCCTTGCTGATTAACAGTGGTGAGGGAAAGGTGGGAGAAGAGATAAAAAAATGTTTGAAAATAAACATGTGAATTAGGAAGATTACCCCGAGATTAAACACTGACTGACTTTAATGTGGAAGGGTGGGGGTTGATGGAGTTGGAAGGTGATAGAAAGTGGGAATACCGATTATAATCAGAGTGGGGGCTGATTTGTGTTATTTTGATGCTGATTTCAGTGTCATGGTGATCTGAGGGAGGGCTACAATCACACTGGCCCTCTATAGGAAGTGTCTGGATGCTAAGCACCAACTGGAGCCTGGCTTTGATCTCATTAACCCCATCAGCACTGGATTAGCAGATGTGCTTCTGGAGTTTGACTCTTCAGATGCTTAAGGTGTATATAAAGTGGCAGCAGGGCAGCACAAAGTGTTTGATGTGTATGAAAGTGAGATCTCTCTGAAGTCTTTGGAGGAACCCCTCTTGATGTAGAGAATTTTTACAGATTTTTTTTCCTCTTAGAAATGTTTAATTGTCATATCATTGACAGTGTTCAAAACAGTTTAAATACTTGAGAAAAAGAAAAAGTTAAGACAGAATCTCTTCTGATTTTTTCAGAAATTTAGTATCAGGTAACGTCAAGTGGGAGGAAGGGAGTTCTGCCCTTTTTCTCAATGAGAAGAAGAGGAAGAGTTGGAGAATAAAAGTCTAAGAATGAGGGGAGGAAAACAAAAGAGCAGAAAGAGTTTGTGCAAAGTTTCCTCCTTTATTCCAAAGTCTGCTCATTGTTTATTTCTAAACTCTACAAGAAAAACAAAGATATGGAGAAGAAAAACCCACAGCAACAGTAACAAGCTCAGAGGTTTTATTTTTCTAGAAGTGTTTGTGGCCATCAAAAGAATCTTGTACCTTCAACAAATCATTTTGTTCCTCACTACTGGTTTTCTGTGACTTTTGAAAAAGGACATGCAAAGAAGCTTATGTGA
>JASSUY010051467.1:0-33389 GCA_032466535.1 Forpus xanthops | reverse complement strand
CCCGGGTCCCCTCCTCCCTGGCAGAGCATGAAACCCAGAAAGTCCTTGGCCAGCCTAAACACTCCAAGCCATAACTACAAACACTGGTGTTCTCAGCACTGTTCCCAAGCAGAAAATCCAAAACACAGTGCTCACCAGCTACTGCTTAAAGAAAAACAACTGCTGCTGCTGAACCCATGACACCCGTACGGTATACCTCCTGTATCCTCCCTCTCAAGCAGTAGCATGCCTTTTGTTAATAGCTGAGACGTGGGTTAGTACACATGAGGAGCTGCATAGATCAGATAGATCGTCTTTCAATTGTTTGAGGTCCTGGGACAGTTTTTGTGCAGCAGAAATGATGGAAGGGGTGAGATTGTCTTCAAACTCTTGCACTTGGTGAATCATTTCATCTACGGTTTGTGGTACTATGTCATTCCAGGTTACTGTTGCCAATTTAGTGGGAGATGTCCCTGCCCCTGGCAGGGGGTTGGAACTATATGATCTTAAGGTCCTTTCCTGTCGAGTATCAGCGGGAGAAATGCGGCACTCGATACGAATGATCGGCAAATCTCAAACTTCATTTGTTGCTCTCTACTTTTATAATCATCTTAATAGGCTCATACATAGTGCAAAAGCAAGCTCATAATTGGTTATCAAACTAAAGGTCAGTTACGCCTCCTTCCACATTTTTGTGGTTTGCTGAAGTTTGCATGTTAGCCTTACTTTAACATTTTCCTTTCTGATAACAGTTCTTCTTTTGCTGAATAACAGTTCTATTGCTGACAGTTGCTGAGCATTAATATAATTTAGCAACAATCTAAAACAAATGTATTCTGTTAACACAAAGAGTTCTCCATAAAGTTCTGCTAAGCTAAACATCTTTTCTCTGCTTCTAAACCACCTGTTGCTGACTATTGCATTCTCCCCCATCGAATCGACCTAGTTTGCCTGTTAACAGAAGGCTTTGTTTCATGACCTCGCTCCATGAGCCAACTATCGATAAGGCTCTCCACACTTTCCAACCCTAACTATTCTATGATTCTATGATTCTATGAATGGGCATGTGATGATGGTTCATTCCATGTGCATTTCAGCCACATGGGTCGTGAACATTCAACTTCATCTGGATCTACGGATGCATTCTCAGCATCTGGTCTACAATAGATCATCTCTACAGTGGCTGATTCCCTCAGAGACTGGATGCCTTTCTCTAGAGGAGTGCACTTTGCCAAACAACTCATAACATTGCCCTTGTATGGAAATCTTTCTTTCAAAACTGCCAAGAGCCACCTCCAAAGTCTGAGGGACTTTTTCTTTCTTGCAATTGTTTTGTCAATTTCCTGTTCCCTAGCAATTGAACCCAACTGCTCAGCTTCCCTCTCTTCTAACTCATGACTGTTGGTCCCATTGTCCCAGCATTGGAGGAACCAGGTGATGATGTGCTCCCCTGGATGATGAGTACAATCTTTTTCCATATTCCATAGCTCAGTTAAGGTCTGTGTCAAGAAGTCACCTCTTTTTCTTCCTCTTCCTCTGATTTATGCAGCAATAACTCTAGTTCAGATACTGTCCCGCACAGTAGCATGCATTGTTTCTTTGTCTTTCTTTACTGTACCACTTGCTTTTTGTGCCTCTTGTTTGCTTTTCCCCTTGTATACAGGGGCAACCAGTATTGGCACGAACTGGTCCTTTGACTTAGCTGCAGTGATTATCACTGTGGTTGGAGTTGCTGCAGTATCCGTTGTTGGGGTCAATGCAGCTACTGTGCTTTGGGGTTGAGTAGCACCAGCAGTTGCAGTTTGTTGCTGTCAGGGATTGGGTAGCTGCTGTACTTGTCACTGGGGTTGGTGCAGCTGCAGTACTTGGAGTTGGAGTAGCTGCATTATCTGTTGCTTTGCTATCAGATCCAGAGACATATTTATCCCTTTGAAGGTACTGGATAGTGTTGAACAGGGCTCTGTAAGCATAGGACAAGCCCCAGCATGTTGCCATCATTTGTCCCTCTCTGGAATGACCAGAATGACAACACACCTCATTTAAGTGTTTATTAATTTTTCTGGATTTTGCACTTGTTCAGTGGTGAAGTTCCAAAGCACTGGAGGAGCCCAGTGGCCTAGATACTTGCCTGTGCTATCCCACACACCCTGCCACTCATGACTGTCCAGCCTCAGGGAAAAACTCTTGGTCCTCCTATATCGTCGTCTAACCCTAAACAAGACGCAAACCTGACTCTGCTTAACTTTTGAGATAAGAGGAACTGGTCAAGGGTAAAACACACTCGGTATGTACCCTAACATGATGATCCCCATCACAATCAGCAGGCAGGTCTCAAGGGTACACAAAGGCCATTCAAAACCTTCAGAACTCTCAAATGATGCTGTAAATAGTCTGGTGGTGGGAGTTGGCGGTGTAAGAGAATGTCTCTTTCACAGGTTGACCACCGAAGGAGAGGAAAAATGATGTGTAATGGCTAAACACTTCCATTATATACTTCCCAAAGTATAGAGGTGGTGACCACACTGGGAACTCAAGCCAGATCAGTTTCATGATCTATGAGTCTATTGTATTGCAAGTCTTTACCATAAAGTACAGGGAAAGAAGAGTCTTAGCTGATAAACACAACATGCTGAAACTCTGAGATCAAGATGAACGTTGAGAGCCAATAAATCAGCATTGTGACGAGTGACTATTAATCTGAAATAATGAATGCTTACCACAAATGTGATTAGACACACTCCAGTCAGATCTGTCATTACCTTAACCCTTCGTGCCCCATGTTGGTCGCCACAAAAAACTGTTGTTGTTTATGCACAACTGGTAACTCAGAAGCATGCAGCACTTGCCAAGTCCCCCCTTCTCTTTCATCCTCCCACTCCCAGAGAGATGAGGAGGAAAATGGAAAGCAGGTAACTCCCACAGGTTGAGATAAAAACAGCCCAGTAAGTAAGGTATAACACAAACCACTACTGCTGCCACCAATAATAATAATGATAAGGGAAATAACAAAGGAAGAGAATACACTTGCTCACCACCCATTGACCGACATCCAAACCGACCTAAACAGCATTCTGGTCCTCCTGGGTGACTTCCCCCAGTTTATATATTGGGCGTGATGTGCTGTGGTATGGAATATCTCCTTGGTCAGTTTGGGTCAGGTGTCCTGTCTCTGCTTCCTCCCAGCTTCTCCTCCTCCCTGGCAGAGCATGAGGCTCAGAAAGTCCTTGGTCAGAGTAAACATTACTGAGCAGCAACTAAAAACATCTGTGTTATCAGTGCTGTTCTCAGGCTGAAGGTCAAAACCACAGCACTGCATCAGCTACTAAGAAGGAGAAAAATGACTGCTACTGCTGAACCCAGGACAATTGGCTAATGTGTTCTTAAAGAAACCATAAATTCTCCTGCTGAACGTGGAAGGTTTGTGCTTGAATCTACGTGCTTGTTAGTAGTGATCAGCAATCTTAGCAGCCTGGTACACACACTTTTTCTTCTTTTTCTTTCTTTGTAATACAAAAGTAGCTGGCTGGATTAAAGTATTAGTAGTCTAGCAGTTTAAGACTTCAGAGTGTCACCCATTCTGGGCTGAAACGTGGAAGCAGTTCTTATGGCTACTCTGTATGTTGCTACCACTGCATCAAGCAAGAATGTAGTAGTAGCAATTCTACATTAACATCACATTAACAATGTGCCAAACAGGAAAAATATGGAATTTGAAGACAAGGCAGTCCCTGATCCCTTCTCTGGCTATAAAAGTCTCAGCTGTCAGGTATCAGTACTGCTTAAATGCCACTGTTAGAGGCTGAAAGCAATGTATCTGAAAGCATAGGCTTACAGATGTGTGGAGCAATTTACTTGCTTCTTAAAAAAGCATTTGTACATTTTGCCTACACTCTGCGATGAACTTCAGTTCATCTATGAAAACAAAAACTCTCTACTATTTTACATGAGCAATGGATATGTTTATACTGATGCAGAAAATCTCCACCCTAAGAGTATACAGTCTAAAGAGACAAAATGAATAAGAGCTAAGAAATGCATTGTTATTTTTCCCTTTTTAGAGAAGGGGAAACCAAAGCATTGAAAGGTTAAGTGGCTTGTCTCTGGTCACACAGAGAGCCCATGGCAAGGCTGTGAATTAAATGCCTCCTCTTGTAGGAACTGTGCTGTCTTAGGAAATATGAATCGCAGAAAGGAGGGAAACTACCTTTCACAAATTCACTGTATAGTACTTGAATAACATGGCAGGTAGCACTGGAGCTAAAATAATGAACTGATAGCTGAGAGTGGACAAAATGTATTATAACACTGACGAATGTAAGAAACTTGGTAATTTCTTCTCCCTCTCTAAAGTCTTTTTCCTCCTGTCAACAGAACTTATGTATTTTCTCTCAGTTCCTCCACCCTTCTACTTGTGACTGATCTTTACACAAAGGCAGCACTTCTGAGGATACCAGGTTCCTAGGTTCGCTGTCAAAACTTGCCTCCTGAGAAAAGGAGAGAGCCTGTACTTCACGTCCATAAATGCTGTGCTGAGAGCTCTGTGGCTACCTGCTCTGCTTGGCTGGCCCAGCAGCAGCATGGCTGGCGCTGAGGGTACCAAATTCTGCCCTTCCCCTGCCTGCAGGTCCCATATGAGGACCTGTGTGCACAGCTGCCCATTTTTGTTTTATTATTTTAGACTTTTCAAGCAAGGGAAGTTGGCCTAATCTCAACAACTGCTAAAGCTACGTAACTGAGCTGCACAGAAGTGAATACATCACTAGTAATTAGCAAAGTCTTGATAACAGGTAGTTTGACTAGCTAGTGTGAAACAACCACATTGCACCAAAAATTTTCCAAAGCATCTAATGGAGCTTAAGGCTGTTTAAACATCAACAGTTCTCCCAGCTTCCTGTAAAAACCCTCAGTTAGTTTTTTATGTTATAGTTGATAGTAATGTAAGAAGCAAGACTTTTAAAGTTTATGGACTAGCTAGATTCTTATGTAAGCAAACAGTGTTTTCAATCCGATGTTTCAAAGATGTGGCCTTGAACTACTCAATTATTTATAAGACGTTTTTTTCCTTTCCCTTCTATTTCTTTAAGTCGGACATTGTACAATGTGTACAAACCTCTAATGTAAGTTTATTTCAAGTCGTTTGTACAAAACATTTAATGCAAGCAGGTCTTACTGAAATGGCTAGAAGGATATCAACTTTTCAGCAATCATTTTCTTGTCAGGATTTTTTTGTTTCTTTCTTTCAACTAGAGCTTATTCCCTAGAAATGACATGGGGCAGGTACTTCAGCTCCTTTATGGCCATATTTTAAACATGTAATTTTCAGGAAGCATCTGTTCATGTGAAAACAAAACAGAGCACCCATCTTTATTATCAAAGAAATTTCAAAAGTCAGGTATATTATCCTTTCTTACTCATATAATTCTGTATATACATAAGCAGCATTTTTCTGTATCTTCCTATAGAAAAATGTGCTATTTTCCTTCTATACTTTTGGTTCTGAAAATGCTTGTTTGCCTGTATGTTTGTTTTCAGGTTTTTGCTCATGCTAAGAGAAAAAAACAAGAGGAAGAAAACACAAAAGAAAGTAGTATTTCTTCAGAAAAGTATATGGACAGGGGTAGCTTGAATAAACAACTTTTCCTCATGAAAAAATGGTAAGCAATGAGGAGTTGGATAATTCGGTGCTTTATCTTCTTGCCTGCTGTAACACAAGTATGAAAAGAATTCAATAGAAAATCAGACATAAAATTGCTCTTCCACTTCTAGTAGAGTGAAAAGAAAGGAAAAAATATTATATGGCAGCTCTTTGCCAAGAAGCAATCTATGGGTCAGAAGAGGTATTATTCAAATTGTTTGATGAACAAGTGTCAACTTAGATTCCTGGATTTAGTGTGTGCAACCCAAGCTTTTCTTTGTCTCCTATGTGTGAACATGAACTCTGGAGGCATTTCTTCTGCTCTGACACATGCTGTGTCACATCCTGTTCTTTATTGTACCACTTGTTATGCAGAGAAGCACAGCCACTCAGAGATGAGGAATGTTATTACTGCTTCACAGTAGATCAGCTCAAAAAAATCCCTAGCTTCTCTGTAACCTTCTCTTTGCTCCACAAACGTCCTGGATTTCTCTGCTTGTTTTCAACTCCATGCACTAAAGCTGTAGATGGCTGTAATTAAGGGGCTTTCTCTGAGAATATGGGAGAAGCACAATAGGATTGCACTGGTACTTTTCATGCTCAAACTGCAAATAGCTGCTTCTTGCTAAGCACCTACCACTTCTGTCATTGAAACAAAAAGTCTACTTTCTGTCTTGGCACAAAACATCAGTACCTCCCCTGGAAGAGAAGACATGGGAAGTTGGAAACAATTTCTGTAGAAGTTGTGTCTGTTACATCTCCATAACATTTAATTATTGGGATCTTCCATTTTGATATTTTATGTGAATCACACAAAACCTCCTTTTCTGTTTAAACAGCTTTTTCATAGCATTTTTCCATGTTTTCTTGAGTGTCCACCATGACTTGGTTGGTGTGTTTGGTTGTCTGCTTGATTCTGGGTTAGAGGTAGGTTTTGCAAACTGGTTTGTGGGAAATGCTTCCCATGCTTCATATTGACTCTGGGCAGCATAGCCTGTGTATTCAAATTGGATGACTTCTTCATCATGTGCTCTTACTCCAGTATCATTTGTTTCCTGCTTTCAGCTATATCTGAAGATATAATCTCAGGCCTTTGTAGCAGCATGGCCAAGTGCATGTGCATGCACTAATGAAATATGCAAAACATATTCCTACATGCCATGCACTGTTGGTGCCTGAGCAAGAGAATCAGTTCTCTGTTAAGTGGGTGCCTAACAAGGGATAGGCGGATGTTCCTGGTGAAAGAGGATATGCTGTTCTTTCCTTTGCTTTTGCTTCTTGCTGGCAACTTCTGAAAAACATTTGAAAAGTTTAAAGAATGTCACACTCTTATACACTGCATAAGGGGAAGTTTACTTTGAGGTGATCTGTGATCAAAAGCCTAGACTCATGGTTGTTTAATGAACAAGGAAGGGTGGCATGATGCTCTGACTAGAGAGACTCTGCAAGAGAGAGAAAGCATTTTTCTTTATCCTCCTCTTTTTTTTTCCCCTGTATACACATTTCCTGCTGGCTAGTTTGCATCTGAGATGTGCCTGTTCAGATTTCAGCTCTGAACTGGGTGGGCAAAAATATTTAGATCCTGGATCTAAATGCTGCAGTGGGCTCTGGTATCAGGTCATTTTGGACATAAGACTTTTCTTTGTGAAATTGTTGTTCAATGCTTTCCATTAGAAACCGTGTAGTTAGAAACCAAAAACCAAAAGCAAAAGTTAGGAATTCTTTCTCTACAGGTCTGTTCTGTAATAGTTATTGGAAATTGTAGTGAAAAGGATGACTGGCAGTTCCAGATAGACAAGGCAAGAAAAATTAATGCAAAGGCTTTTAAGACAGCTGTCCCATTTAATTTCTGTACTTTCCTTTTCTTTTCAGTAATGGTGCCTGATATTGAAACACTCCTAGCTTTTCTGACAATATTCAAGTAAACGCTTTTCCTGTCTTAAATAAGCTTCTATTGCAACCTAAATAAAATTCTGCATCCTAATGTTAATTGACTTAAAATCAAACCTGTTTCATAAACATAAATAATTATTTCAACTTTCTTCATCAAGTAGGTAGTTCATCCAAATGAAACTAAATAAAGGAGAAGGCATTTGTGAGCATTTATCTTGGTTTTGCTCTGTGAAATATAGCTTAAAATGAAAGGAAGTAATTTTGCCCTCCCTCCCATAATGTGCAGCACCTATATATAATACATGTAACCTCATTTTAGCTACAACTACTTTCTACTTGTTGCTTTTTGACAGTTCTTCAAATCTAAGCCTCCACCTACAGAACCAGCCCTTCTGGTTGGCTATAATACTGCAAGAAAATCTATGTGGATTTCTCTTCTAAATTGTGCAGAACTTCACTTATTTCCTGTGTGTGTCTCAGGCTTCAGTGAAAATACAAGAGGAGATAAATTTGGCCTGTTCTTTTCCCATTGTCATTTTCTGTGTGTAGAGTTCACATGCTCACTTTGGTACAACATCCAAAAAATTTAAACTCAGGATGCATAAATCTGAGGCTTCATTCTAATATATAAAAATATTAATATCCATCTAAAATTAGAATTTTATTGTTACATTTTACTAGTTATTTTTTAAAGTCAAATTGTTTAATTGGGTGTATCTTTCACAGAATCACAGAATCAACCAGGTTGGAAAAGACCTTTAAGATCATCAAGTCCAACCATTCCCCATCACTGCCAAGGCCACCACTAACCAACGTCACTGAGGGCCTTGGCTTTGATAGTTTATTAATTACTAGCATGACTTGTGCCTTTCCCAAGAAGTTTTGGTTTGTTCACACAAATAACACTGTTGACATACTGTGCAGGATTCAGTTCATCTCTCATAGAGACTGATTTTACAATATTAGTCGCTTTAAAGTTTGGGCTTCTAAAAAATTGGCGTTTATAGCATTGGGGGACTTTTATACACATCAGTCTTACCTGTGTGGATAACCTTTTTTTTTATTCAAGTGTAATTTTACTCCATGCAACTTAATTTAATGACTATGAGCACATTGTTTCAGGTGTTTGTCTTTTTCTCACCTCAAAGTTCTCATAATTACTTGATGAATAATATAATATAAGTTATGTAACTTTATATTTGAACTTACCTCTTTAATCTAGTTTCCTCAGCAACCTCATCTTTCTATGAACAATATAGCTAGAGACTTGAAATAACTTTAATGCTCTTGAGAAATACTCTCAGATTGATGCAAAAATTATATATTAGACATTCAGTTGACAGTATTTATGTCATCTTATTATTTTATTAGATATATTTATTTATTTATATGACAGCTACGAAAACAAGTCTTAGCCCTACCTCCTTGTAATCCAGCAAGACCTGGCACTTGGCCTGAATCCTGAGGACAGAATAGGTAGCAAAAGCTAAAGTAAGTAGGTAAGGGGTTTATGTATTTGCTTTCTAAGAATACTGTGTAAATTTGAGACTATAGATAAATACAGTGCTTCTACCTTCAAGCTGATATTCACTGTGACTATAATACAGATTAAAAAAAAAGGTATAAATTATGAAATGATGCAGCAACTTGATTTGGGAAATTGTAGATATGTCCTGAGATCATGTCATATCTCTGTGCCGAAGGGTGAAGAACTTTTTCAATTCAGATTCTTTTCTAGAACTTGCCATCTCTTTCTGTAAGTAAACAGTAACTTGGGGTTAAATTTGCTAACATTTTCAGGGAAACTGAAATTACTCAAATAATAAAGTGCTGTTTGGTTCTACAGCAACGGCAGGTAACACTCCTAATGTCAAATTGTTTTCTCACATTTCCATGTTTTTCTAACATCATTTCTAATTCAGTGTTGTGATGTTGGTCCACAAGTGACATCTTTTAACTTTTCTCCTCTGCTACCATGCATCTGTCTCTGCAAGGATTCTTGCAAATTTATTCCATAAAAAGACTGACAAAAGTAACTTTCCTAGTTTATCTTTTTTCCCTGCAGGACTCTCTCCTCCCTGCTGTAGATATTGATGTTTTTGTTTTGTTCTCTGCTGGTTTTTGATTATTTGTCTGGGACTTTCTGAATCCATTCTTGATTCCTTTATCAGTATTTCATTCTCAGTCTCCTTTGGTTCATTACTTCCCACCCTGAAAAAATATTGGTGTCCCATTTGCCTCTGCCTGCAGTGTATCGACTGTGTTTCCATTCCAGATTTTCTAAGATTTAGCTTCAATCCCTGGTAATCTACTTTTCCAAATTATTTCTAAGCCTTTCAGTTTTGTTTCCTAGCCAAAGTTGTATTTCCTGAGCTGCTAATTGCCTGTGATGCTGTCATAGATACTCGTCTTGGGATTTGTACTTTTGTTAGCTTTCTTGTCCCTGTTCTCAACAGATCATCCTCTGACTCTTAATGTATAAACAAAACTAATCTCCTCATGTTCCCTCTTGGCACTACAGAGTCTTGAAGTAATCAGAAGCAAGAACTTCTAGACCCTAAAATTTAAGGAAGAGTAAGCTTAGTATGTTCACAGGATGGATCTTAGAGATATAAGTAGATTAGTTTTCTCTAGAAAGAAAAAAAAACAACATAAAGTTTATTTTTATTAAGAAAGCAGGTATTTGTAATATATATTTGAGGGTAAGTATGTTATTTTAAAATAGAAATGCATGGAAAAATAGGGAACCACAGTAAAATACTTCCCTGATTGTAATAAAGGGTAAAACCAACAAGGGAATGTTAGAGGCATATCCATGGTAAATTATCTCCACACTAATTTAAATTGGTTTTAGAATTAGTCTGTAACCACAGTCCTCCCAGTGTGCCATGTGCTGTAGAGCTAAATGGAAGAGGAATGTTTTAGAATGACTAAGCAGAACATTAGAAAAATTAAAATGGTGCATTAGAAAGAAAAGGCAATAGTTTGTTTTCAGAGGAGATTCCCAGGTTGCCTCCAACCTGCAGATTGTTTTGGTTAAGCTACAGTGATTGCTTGTACTAAACAAGTACAGATGACAGACTTCTCATTGGCAGTGTTTTGCTTGTCTCCTGCTCTGGCAGCCCCACTTAATGCTGCCATAAGAAGACCTTGATGCTCCCCACCCTGGGATGACTGTTCCTTTGCAGCAGGTGAAGGACCAGTTAGAGGAATTAAGTAATTGAAGTGACAGGGCTTTGACTACTTAGGGATTAAATAACCAACAAGAGATCTAATCTTGCTATCCCCTTCGTGCCTTCTTCAGCTATTTACCAAATGCTTTTATTTCTCTTGTCTTCCTCCTCTGTTTAGGTAATGCTTTCTGCAAGCAACAATTTAATTGCCTCTTTCTCTCATCTAACTAGTAATACATCTTACTTAAGCTCACATCTCTCCCTGCCTTTGGCATCTGCTTCCAGGTAGGTAGCCATAAGGCAAGCTCAGTATGACTTGAAGAGCTCCTGCCTGCTGCCCTCACCCATGCCCAATCAGTCAGGCCCACTGTCTGCTTGCTTTCACCAGAGAGGCTTCTGGAAAACATCTCAGCTTCACAGGTTCTCCTTCTTTAGCACTTCTGAAAAGACTTCCATACAGAAGATTTTATATCCAGCTTATTCAGCTTCTCTGTCTCTGCTATAGCAACATCCCTCACTCTGGCCTTGACAAATAGCGTTCTGCTCCACTTGTAGCCTTGGAGGATAGTGCTGAAAAGATCACTTTCTTTCATTATCCTTTTTCTGTGCTGCATCAGAAATAACTGCTTTTGCCTTCCAGGTCCTTTAGAGTCCAACCCTACTGTAGCTATTACCACTCATTCATTGTCAAAATGCTGACTTATGCCTTTGATCAACCTATTACAGCAGCCTGCACTGCCTACTTGTTAAATTTTTAAACAGCCACTTGTGTATGTACTCTTGAGCTGCCTGTCATACTTGGAGGAGCTTCTCCATCCAGAAACATAAACTAAACAGATACGTACCCCCGTTTCTAAACTGTAAGTTCAAAGCCCTAAATGCTGTTGTTCCTTGCCTACTGACTTCAGCATAAGCCAGACCACTGAAAGGCAATATCCCATGGTGATGGGCACACTGCTCCTGGGGCATCCAGCATTACGAACATTCCCTCTTGCGTTCCCTGCTGCAGCAAGCAGGCTGGTGCTGTGGAAATCAAGATGATCACAGAAAGAAAGTGGTTGTCTTCCGATGGTACCTTGCAATCACCAGTTTAAATCAGTTAGTCTAGCTGAGTGTGTAAAGGAGTCTCTTCAACAGGCCTTTGTGAAGAGTGATGTAAACCTGAGCTATGCTTTCCTGTCTTGCGACAAAAAAACAGGAGAGAAAATTATCTGTTCCTTCTTTTGCCTTCTATAGTACCACTTCTAATCGACTTGTGCACAACAGGGGCTGAAAAAAAAAACAAGAATGTGGCCTAACATCACATGTAACAGGACAGAGGCAGCTCCTCACTAAACATCTTGATGCACAACAGAAAAAGGAGAGTGTCTTGCCAAAGCAGTGAACATTATGACGGTTACTGGATTTGAGGCATTTTAGGAAAATTTAGGGAGAAAGGAGTAAGTCAGTTAAAAGCAAAATGAGATTAAGCACAATGGAGTAGACTGAAAGGGAGGCAAAGTCAGAGCAGTATGAGGGTCTCAACTCTGATTAAAATCCTGACTGGTCTCTGTAAAACTGACTCCTGCCTTCAGCCAGCTATGCTTGCCAGCTTTTTTCCAAACTCGGTAAAGTCCCAGTGTGACCAAATGGCCTCAGAAAGGTGAATGCACGCAGTTCTCACCAGTTATACATTCTGTGCTGGGCAGGAGAGCTGCTGCAGCTGGGGCAGGGAGCTATCATCTACCTCCTCAGGCTGTCTGCTTCTTTACCATGATTTCAGAGCAGACACAGGGAACTCTCAGATCTTTAACCTTGCTCTCCAGCAAGGTAAAAACCCCTCTGTTAGGTTTGAGGGGAGAAAATAAAGGAAGAATTACTAACATGCTCCATTCGTCTTAAGGAAAAAGAGTTTATTTATTTGAATTTTAGTAACTTTGTAATTAAAATTTTTACATTTAACATAAAAAAGAATCCTATATATAAGCCCTTTTGGCAGATAAAGTGTTCAGCTCATCACTCAGTCTCTTGCAGTATTTATCCATTATGATGTAAGTTAAAATATGCATGTTAAAGAGAAAATCAATTACGAATGAAAAGATATATATATATCTAGGTCTGTTAAGTTCAGAGAAGCTATGGCTTCAAGAAGCAATTGGCCTGCTTCAGAACTGTAACAGGACATGTAGTTCAGGTTGGATTTTTTTCTTTTGTGAAGTTTCAAGTTAAAATTACATTTCCAAAATCACATGAGGAAGTTTCGTCACTAAAATATTCCCACTAAAACTAGTGGAAAACATCAGGAAAGCTGAGAAACTCTTGGAGGAATGCACATAGCTATTTAGGAATTATAGATACCTGTGAAAAAGTTAAACAGAGCATAGCAGCGTGGGGCAGAGGAGAAAATGGTTTCAGTGCGATAGAAACAAAGGAGGCTAATAGGGGTGCACAGCTGATGCTAGACAAGGGTGGTAAAGCTGTCAACTACAGAGCAGAAAAGCCAAAGAACTCAATAAATATTTCTCTTCTTATTTGAAAGAACCAGAGTGATATACTCATATCTGACAGTGATAAGGACTACTTTCTACTTGATCAATAGAATGGGAGATTGTTAAACAGCAACTGTCAGACCTAAAGAGTTTTTGAATTTACAAAGCCAGATGACTTGTACCCAGGAGTATTAAGAAAGCTTACTGAGAAACTCTCTGAAGCATTAATGCTGATTTTAAAGAAACCATAGAACAAAGAAGTTCCAGAGCACTAAAGCAAATTCAGTGTGCCAATAATTTGTAGGAGTAAATGTATTTGAGTTGGCAGTCTGATATTAATCTCAGGCCAAAACTCAGAAAGGCTGACCTGGAACTCAGTCAGTAAAGATAAATACATGTACCCTATTATGATGTATTATAAACTGTTTCACTGGGTGTGTGAGGGGTGTAAATGTAAAGGAAAAAACATCACTATTTCTTGGTTCATTATATATGGGCTTTCTCTTGGCCTAATGCTAGTCAATATTTTCATTAACACATCAATAAGTACCACTGTTGCACAAGTGCAATTCCTTCTGCCAGCCTGGCCATGGGGAACCAGGAAGGGAATCCCAGTGTGTGCTCAGAGAGCTCAGAGGATAGCTGGAGCTGAGAAGTGCCCTGTTGTATGGGTTTTAGTAGGATGTGTGAGGCTTGTGAAATCACTGTAACTCACTGTTTATCAACAACTTCTATTAAACGCAGTCAGAGATTAGAAATATTTGAAAGTGCAGCAATTTCACATGATCAGAAAATGAATACCCTTTCATATGCACTTCCCACAAATATGCTCTTCTTAGCTTTAAGAAGTTTACAAAACTTCACAGCTGTGAAGTTTTATACTGTGAGGTCTGATATCACCCTCTGATATTAACCTTTGTCCTCAATCCACACTGTCGTTACCCAGACTGTCAGCCAATATCCTACTGCCTTTTCCAAGCAATTCTTAAATAGGTTTTTAGCCTTCTCTGATACTGCACAAATTTATTCCAAGATAGATAGATAGATTATATATACATATGTATGTATACTATATGGGATCATACATGCCTGAAAGGATTAAAAAACCAAACAAAAGTACAATGTGTTTTGTTTTCAGCTCCTGCTTGCTCTGAGTTTTCAAAACTATCACTTTACCCTTATGGGATGAGATGAAGCATAATGAATCTTAGATCACTTGGATGCAGATCCTGAGTCAAGATTGAACGCTGTCTTCAGGAGTCACAGTCCAAATATGCTTCAGAGCTGCTTGTGTCTCCTCTCAGAGTACTCAAGTAACAACTGAGCCCCTGCCATACTGTGTGCCATTCCCAAAGTGCTAAAATGCAGACCAAATGTGAGTGAGAGAGACACAGACATTGCTGAGAAATAGACCTTGTCCCAGTCCAGGGTTTGGATACTGAAACTCCTGAGTCCTTTACTAACGCTCTGATGTGTTTTTTTGCCCCTCTGTTTCAGTTTCCTTGAGCATAGTGTCCAATTAAACCATAAGAATATCAAGCTTTAATTAGCTAAAGTTTTGTAAAGTGCTTACAAATCAGAGATTTATGATATGCTTACTAAGTACTCTGTGTTTCATTCATGATAAGCTGTAACAATAGGAATTCTTACTTTTATTCTCAGAGTTGGTGTCCGGACACCACAGCCTAAGCAGATGAACTGATGCTTAACCCCAGAAATGAAAGACAGAAAAGGGTAAGTCTTGCAATCTATATTTAGAAAATATAAGAAAAATAAGAAAATAAAAGTATTCGTAGGTCAGTGATTCCTACAACATGTGTCAGTAGCAGATCAAATATTAAAAGTAATTTTTAATAAGTGCAAATCAGAGAGTGATTAGAAAAACTCAGGGGATTTGGAGATGAGACTTCAGGGAATTCCACAGCTCAGGGGCATAACAGGTGAATGCTTTGCTACCCTTGGATGAGAGATCTGGCAAGGGTGCTGATGAATTTCTGATTTATTATTAGACAGTAAGACCTGAGGGTATGTATAAAGGGAGACCAATTCTGATACATATGAAAGGGACATTTCAGACAGGTAATGAAAAACTCAGAACAAAATTTTAAAGTCAGTGCACTGACTGCTAGGAAGTAGGTATAAATCTGCCATACCTGAAGTAATGTGATTGGATTTGTTGACGTAAGTAAACGTATGGAATATAGCATACTGAGCAATGGTTTCATTTGTGAATATTGTTCTGTATAGTGTATGCCTATTACTGTACTCTAAAAGCTAAATCGATGGGATTTAGAACAGGGAAAGCAACGTGGATAGTAGCAGCAATACCTGCCTTAACATCTGTAAAGTGGAAACTTGTCACCTAAGCAACTGCTTTTGAGAAAAGCTTTTCAGAAGTTAACAGTAAATGAACTAAGGAATCAAAGAAAGAGACAAAGTTCAAAGTTTTGGAGGATTCATTAGATGTACACAACTGCCACCAGATGGGAAAACAGAATATGACAGACAGTGTGTAAATGAAAGACAGATGAAACGGGGGAAGATGAATTTGGAGATTTGATTTCAGGCAGCAGTGTCTTATGTATCCATCACAAGGATTGCCTTGTAGCTATTTTGTGTGTGAGAATGTGCATGCCTTTTTTCCCCTTCTCTGCACCTACTGTCCTCCCTTCCTATTTCTTTCAGTGGTTGACAGCCCACAGTTTGAAGAGAAGCTTAGAAATAAATCCATACCTGTTTTGTCATACATCATGATCTGAGTAATCTCTTGAGAAAGAGAGTTTTAGTGTTGCAGGGACCTGTGTGAAGAATTTGGATATGGATCCTCCACAAAAAAGTTTTGCACACTGTAGTAGGTAAGAATGAGATCACTTGGGTCAGTACTTTAACTGTATATTGCTTAGAAATAATGTTAAGAGTCATTACTCTTTGAGTGGTCACTCAGATAACATTTATCTAAAGCTCTGATTTAAAGTATTGTAAGTTCTTGTGCGTTCTATTACCATTAGTGTTAGTTTCATTTTTTATGTTTTGCATACCTTAGAGAAATAGGCATTAAATGATGCGTTTTCCATCCCTGAATGGAATTCAGTGCTGGAGAGTTACAGCTGCCTACTGCTATCACTGTCTCCTTTTCTGAAAGCGTTTCTGTGACAGGTTTGTGATCAAAGTAATTCAGCATTTCAAAGTAATGGCATATTTATTTTTGTGAACAACCCATCTGTGTCGTATAAATAATATAATGTTCTTTGCTCACAAAGCATTATACATTAGAATATTCTAGTATTTTAATACCAGCTCTTCACGGGTTTCCAGTATTACAGTTTGGTGAACCTGGTATCTCATGAAATCATAATCTACAATGCAGTTCATGCTTGTTTTGGAGCAAACTGTGAGTGGAGTTACCAGATGATTGGTACATCCATATGCAAAAAGAACAAACACTGAGCTGTACTTGGTTGAAATTATATTGCCTTGACACCCTAGAGATACTGTTTTGAATCTCGTGATTTCAGTGGACTACACTAGTGCTAGCAAGGAAGGAAGACCCTGATAGATGATCTATTTGGTCACAGAGAGAATAACTCCTTGCATGACTTTCTTACTTTGTAAGCACATTGTGGTTAATAAGATCAGGAAAGACAGGAGGTTCTTTTTTAATTCCTACTCAGACTGAATAACAATATACCCTAAAAAATGCTCTGGCTGGCATTTAATTTCCATTGCAATTGCCATTTTACTCTCATTTTGATGCCTTGTTATCACTCAATAGGGACAGAAAAAACATTGATATTTTTTCCAGTCATTTTAGATCTTTTGATGGCTTTGTAACTCTGTTAAGCAAAAGTTTTTTTATGTCCCAAAGGTAAAATAAACTATTGTATAAGGTCACTGTCTCTTTCTGCTTATAGGGAAGTGAGTGTTTTTAAATAGCAGGCAAGAGAGCCTTTAAGCTCTCAGAATACTAATTGAGGGCTTATTTTATATAAATAAATAAACATTTATAAACATATTCAGGTTCCTAAATCCTACCAATATTGGAGAAAGCTGGAAATCTACATTCCCCTGAGAAACTAGGTTTAAACACTTGCTTATTGCTACCACAACATCAAGAAAAACAGCTTACAGCAATGTTTAAACTTCTTCAGTCATTTCTGATGACATACTTTGACTAAACAGACTTTTTTGCATCTTGGAAATTCAGCCTCTATTAATACCTGCCAAGATCGTAGAATGGCTTGGGTTAGAAGGAACCTTAAAGATCATTCAGTTCCAACTCCCGTGCCATGGGCAGGGACACCTTCCACTAGAGCAGATACCTCAGAGCTTCATCCAACCTCCCCTTAATTTTCTTAAACACACACTTGTATTCAGTGTACTTCTTGTCAATGTATCTGTTGTTTTATCTTGGCTAAAGCTTAAAATCCTGTCAGGAAAGCCCTGAGGAGCTTTGACCCACTTTGGGGAAGTATGTTGCTCATTAGGCTGCTGCTATTAAAGGTCACGTCTAGACTCCTGATTATTTGTGGAACTCCAACAGATGGTGTGAAAGAGCAACTTTTCTTCTTTCTGGAAAACATACAGCGAAATTGCTGCTGGAATACAGCAGAGACCTTCAGGCTGATGAGTGGCTGGGAGATGATGAGTAAAAATTGATTGCCTGCCATTGTTGTGATAACATGGGAACATAAAATTAAGTCAATAGACACCTGGTTCCAAGCAATCACAGAATCACAGCATGGTTTGTGTTAGAAGGGATATTTGAAGATCATTTAGTTCAACTCCCTGCCATGGGCACTGATATCTTTCACTAGACAGTATGGAATACTTGGGGTCAGACAAGGAACACATGTATAACCCAATATACAAACATGCATTCATATTTTGGGTAGATATTTTTTGTGGTTTAAGCCCAACCAGTAACTCAGAACCATGCAGCAGCTCTCTCACTCCCCCCCCCCCCCCCCCTTCTCCCAGCTCCCACAGGAATGGGGAGGAGAATTGAAAGAATGCAACTCCCACAGGTCGAGACAAGAACAGCCCAGCAACCAAGGTGCAACAAAAAAGCACTACTGCTACCAACAGCAATAAGGAAAACAACAAGGGAAGGGAATACGACCTCTTACCACCCACTGATCGACATCCAGCTCGACCTGAGCAGCAATCTAGCCCTTCTGGGTAACTGCCTCCAGTTCCTATACTGGCTATGATGTGCTGTTTCATGGAATATCTCTTTGGCTAGTTTGGGTCAGGTGTCTTGTCTCTGCTTTCTCCTGGCTTCCCCTCCTCCCTGGCAGAGTATGAGACTCAGAAAGTCCTTCGTTAGAGTAAACATTACTGAGCAGCAACTGAAAACATCAAGAGTTATCAGCGCTGTTCCCAGGCTGAAAGTCAAAACCACAGCACTGCACCAGTTACTAAGAAGGAGAAAAATGACTGCTAGTGCTGAATCCAGGACAGTATCCACCCCTTATTCAATACCATGCAGCTCATGCTCAGATCCCACATTTTCAGTATACCATCACTCTTTTCTCATATATGTACATATATATACATCCACAGAGAGAGAGAGAGAGAGATTATTGCTTAGTGCATGGACCATTTCCTATAAAGTGGCTGAGTCAATCCGGTCCATAATGTCGGGCTCCATCTCTTGTAACAGTCTTTCAGATCAGGAGAGGCTGTATGCAGTATTTATACTTATGAATAGCCTGGGTCATAGTGTCCATTGCTAAGTCCACCCCTCGATCATGAGTCCCTCTGTATGCTGCATCTCTGCCCTGATGACGTGAAGTATCATAGACCCACCAGGCTCAAAATATTTCATCCTCCCCTCCAGCACTTATTGCAGCTTGTCACTGGGGACTCCATACAGCTGCATTCCATCTCCAACGCTTCCTAAGTACTGGAGGGGCCCAGTGAACTAGATACTCACCCATACTGTCCCACACACCCTGCCGCTCATGATTGTCCTGCCTTGGGGAAAATCTCTTGATCCTTCTATATCGTCATGTAATCCTTGACATGACCCAAACATGATCCTGCCTAACTCTCAAGATCAGACAAAATGGTCATGGTTAAAACACACTGTATGTGTGCCAACATGGTGATCTCCATCACAACTGGCAAGCAGGTCTCAGGGGTACCCAAAGGCCATTCAAAATCTTCAGAACTCTCAAATGGTGCTGCTGTACTTGTCACTGGTGCTGGTTTAGATGCATTATCTGTTGTAGTCAGACTTTGAGTAGCTGCTGCACTTGACACTAGGATGTGAAGGAATGTCTCCCTTATAGACCAACCACCTGAGGAAGGGAAAAAAAGATGTGTAATTGCTATACATTTTATACACTCTATTACATACCTTCTGAAGTACAGAGGTGGTGACCACACTGGGAATGCAAGCCAGATCAGTTTCATGATCAAGGAATCTATAGTATTACAAGTCATTACCATAAAGTACAATGAATCAAGAACCTTAGCCCATGCTAAAATACACTGTTGTGTATAATGTTATATTCTTGGGATATCTTTTGTCAGAAGTACTGAGAGGGGTCTTTAATAAATGAATCAGGTTAACTGTAAGGGAGGCTGTGTGAACCTGGGATTGCTGAGCTGGCTCATTGGCCTGGTGGAAAACAAGCCTGCTAAAGCAAGATTTTCTGCCAGATTGCTGTGCTGACCTGTTTCCCTGGAGAAAACCCTTTCTACACCCAAGGGGAGCAGTCAGGAATTGGATGTGGAGGAAGGCTGAGTGGGACTCCCTGACTTTCAGCAGAAGGGGTTAGGTGCATGACAGACTGTGTCTCATGGCTGCAAGCAGAATAAGTGAGTGAGCTGGGACTGGCACTCCGATCCTCATGTCAAGGCATCACAGGCAGCCTGTGAGCTTGCCTTGCCTTGCAGCATCTGAGGTACCTCAGGGGATTTAGTGCTCTCCTGGCTGTTTCCTGTGGCATCACTTCCCCTGCCTGGTCTGTGTCAGATCTCAGAATTTGATTGTCCATTTCTTTTTCCATTTTATTTTCTGGAAGAGGCTGCAAGTGATATAAAATTTCTGTGTGGAAGTCAGGAGCAATGTGAAAATATTTAGTATTTCCTCCTATTTCAGCTTTAGCTGTACTGAGAAGGATCAGGTGCACACTCTTGTGTCTGCAGAAGTTAATTCAGCTGACTAGCTATAAACGGTACTTTTTCACTGCTCTTTTTGTGGGCATAAAGTTTCTGAAAATACAATATAAACTGCTGTATATCAGGCAGTCTCCCTTTAAGCCTTCTACTGAATAATTATTTAATACTGAGAAGTTATTCAGTGTTCTCATTTTGAAGATGCTAATTTTACAGTGCTGAACAAGTCTGAGCTTTGCCGCACTGGTATTAGTTTCTACAGGCTTGTAGCATGGAAGTAGCTGAAATTTAAAATGGTAATCTAAACATTCACTGACATAACTTTTAAATGCATAATCATCAAGTTGTTGTCCACTGTCTGCTCTCACCCCAACTGAAGTGCCTATTCCAATACATATCAATGTTATGCATGATTTTATGTGCTAGAGATTTGCATTTTGAAATACTTCAGCTTCTGGATAGCAAGGGGAATGACTTTGAACCTGTACCTACTCACTATCTTGTAAGAGAAGATTCAACACATAAGGGACTCCTTCAATCATTGATCTGAATTACCTTTAAGTGCATTTGCACGCACAGTATCCCTTTCTGCTCATGTCTGCCACTTTTTTATTGCTATCATTTTTCTTTAGTTTTGTCTTCCTGTCCTTTGCTCAGTATTTCTGTGCCTTCTCTGTAGTTTCATATTCTTTTTAGTTACTTTTAAAATCTTCATTGCTTTATTTCTTTCAATGAACTGTAGAGTCTGCCGTGTTTTAATCTAGGGAGAGGTACTGTTTCCTGAAACAATGCAGACCACTTTTTAAAGATCTCTTTTGCAACTAACTCATGTTCACACACAATAAGAGTAGTTTTTCCCACTGCACAAGCTGAGTTTTATCTCTCCATGATCAACATGAAAGGACTTATTTTCTTTGTTCATTGTGCATAGATGCTTATTTTGTTTCCCTTCTGTTAGTTTCAGTTCTTTAACTTCAGGCTTCTGCAAAAATGTTTTCAAGTGTAATGACCCTCATCCAAGCATAGTGTACTGCTTAAGGTTTATTTCCTTGTCAAGATTTTCAGTAACCTTTCATGCTATCTTACATCAACTCATTCCAGTAGTATTTTGCAGAATCTCTTTTTAGCCTTCAACTCTGTTTTCTTTTTCCTGTTCCATAAATCTGCATGTTTACTAACCAGGGCCATCAGTTTCTGTCCATCTGTCTTAATTCTGTTCTTTATTAATTAATCTATTCATGGTTTCATAATTTTATTAATCTTAGTAAAAATCTCCTAGCACTATTTTTTTTTTCCTCAGGTCTTGATTTCTAATGCTGTTAGTGTTTAACCTCAGATTATGGTTTCCTAAGAACTTTAATTCAGCAGGACTTGGACAGGGTTTCATATTTTTTGAAAAGGCTTCACAAGTTTCTTCCTCAAATTTATTCCTTTCCTGGTGTTCTCAGGTGGAATTTTTCAGTTTCCAAAATAATTATTTGTAAGTGAGCAATATTTTCAAATTTTATATTAAGACTTTTTTTTTTTTTAGTATGTCAGATCTCTTTACCTGACTTCATACGGAGGCAAACCTCTTACATTAATTTCATCCTGCTATACTTCCTAGGTAGGTCCGTATTCCCTTCAGTCTTCATCTTTCTCTTTTCTGTTCTTGGATTTGTTCTTCTGCTCCTTCCTTATAACAGATGTACCCTGACAGGGTCTGTAGGGACAGAGGGTCACCACTTACAACTGCTAGGTGCCTGGTAATACAGGAAGGATATAGCTCTGCCTGCTGTTTTAGGGTCTCATGACAGTATCTAGACTTTTTTTCCTGACAGTGAGCTTCCCAAGGAAGAGCAAAAGATTTTTACACTAAAGAAAGTTTCTGGGTTTTTAGACTAAACTAAATGGTTTAACTTCTTAAAGAGAGAAAGCCAAATAAGCAGGTTAGACAGAAAAGGAGAGTAAAGACTTTATAACTGTTTCTTCCCAACCTCAGTGTCCTTGCAGAAAGGTTTGTTTCCTGGCTGGATTTTGGACAGCTTTGAGTTGTAGTGAACCCTACATGGCTCCTACTGGGAGAACAAGAAGTTCTTTCTAAAAGCAGGCATTTCTTGCACCTTGTTCACCCAAGTTTTCTTCATTTCATCATAATTCTCCCTGCACTTCCTCTGTTCTTCCAGCACTTGAAGGAGGCTCAGTGTTGTTTTTTCCCACTAGAAAGTTCCACCTGACCCAGTTGTGCTGTCTGTCTTAAAATAACAATATATACAAATTCAGAACAGGCAAAACAGAGAGACAACTAGTGCAATACTAAACACACAGGTGACACAAAAATTGCAAAAGTTCATAGAATCATAAAATGGTTATTGTTGGAAAGGACCTTAAGATTATCTAGTTCCAACCCCCCTGCCATGGGCAGGGAAGCAGAAGTTTGTCTCTCTCAGGTAGCCAGAATCCATAAGTGGCAGCAGTAGCCCTCTCAAACCAGCTTTCCCAGTCTCTTAAGACCAGTTAACTATACAACCGTGTTAACTGTGTTTTTCTTGCAGTTTTCATAGTAGTTGAAAGCATGGATTTGTTCTGCAGCTGCATAGTTTGGTTGCTGAGGTAAATGAAAACCTTTCCTGTATTTTCCTTTCTCATTTTCTGGTATTTGAAAGCATATTTATGCCTCTTCAGTAGTTGTGAAGCCCACTAGATCCCTGGTTTCCAGTGTGGGATCCAGTAAGTGGTGTTTTTGTTTGGTCATATCCACCACGTGGCTGCACAGAGGTACCATGGACCAAAGTGGAAAAGGCAGGAATGTACCCAGGGCAAAGCTTTGAACTGTTTCTTTTACCAGCAACAGAGGCCTTGATTAGTGTAATTGCCTTGTGAAAACATGTGGGTCCATTTTGAGGCACGAAGCCTACAGACTTCAGCTTTAGGGATAACTGTACCTAAAATGCATCAGCTGTCCCTGTTCCTGTGCAGGCAATACTCATTAGTTAGGAGGTATAGTATAAAATGAAATTGGTAATGAGACAAAACAACTCTATGGGTAACTGCTGCATTTTGAGGTACAGCATGTACTGCAGATATATTTGGGTTTCTCAGACACAGGTGCTTTTTAAACACTCTATTCTGATGAGGGTTTTGATAAATGTTTTAATGACATAAATTTAATGAACAAATAAGGAATCTAAACAAATGAGAAATTTCTTTGGATGTGCTGCACATAAAGCAATTTGTGTCATTAAATGTGATGATCAACATCAGTGGTGGAGAAACTCTACCTTCCAGATACTCCTCCAGGGGGTTCCCACTGTAAAATTGATGAAATTGTACAGAGATAAGACACTTCTAAATAGTCAACAGAAACTGTTCCTGCACAGACAGAAAAGGTCACAGAGGACAGAGAGCCTTTGTAGTAGGTGTTTTTAATGCAGTTTAAAGTAATGCAGTTGCAATGCATCATGCATGTGGCAGAGTGGTCACATTAAGACCGTGGGTAAGCTGGATTATCAGAGCCAAGCAGGTTCAAGGGGTCCTGCCTAACATAGCTGAAGATGTCATTACACGGGTCTTTGTGACAGAAGCTCTCACTGTCCATCTGGTTTCAGAGGTTTAATCATCTCTGCCCTGTGAGAGCTAATCTATGCCAAGATCTCAAAAATAAATTAGTTTTTTAATAAAGCCTCTTCCTATTCATGTCTGTGTAACCATTTTCAGGTGTACTGCTGTAATCTGAGCAATAGGTTCTTGAAAGAATTTGTGGGCTTATTAGGCATGTAGAAATGAATTTTAAATTTCAAGGGGATTGGGAACTGAAAACAGACATGACTTGATTTTTCAAAAGGAGAGCTGTGAAGTCTGTTTCAGATCACCTGATCAAAAGAACTTTGTGTGTGAAGTGCTCTATAGACAGAGAGGAACAGCTTCATGCTCATAGGCCCTTGTCTTCATGGGGGACTTCAGCCATCCTGGTATCTGTTGGAGGGACAGTCCAGCCCAGCACAGCCAAACCAGGAGGTTCCTCAATTGTGTGGAAGGCAACTTTCCTCTGCAAGTATTAGAGGAACTGACAAAGAGGCGCCATGCTTGACCTCTTGCACACCAACAGGGAAGGGCTGGTTGGAAATGTGGTAGCCTTAGCTGTAGCAGTCATGAGATGATCGAGTTTGAGATCCTCAGGACAGTAAGAAGAGTGTGCAGCAAGCTCACTGACCTGGACTTCAAGAGAGCAGACCTTGGCCTCTTCAGGAACCTGCTCAGTAAGATTCCATGTGATAGAGCCCTAGAGGGCAGGGAGCCCCAGGCTGTTGGCTGATATTTAGGGATCACTTGCTTCAAGCTCAGGAGTGTTGCATCCCAACTAGAAGGAAGTGCAGCAGGAGGGCTAGGAGACCTCCTTGGATGGATAAGGGGGTGATGAGGGAAATTCAAAGGGAAAAAGAGGCTTATAAAATGTGGAAGCAAGGACAGGCAGCCTGGGAAGAATACAGGGATGATGTCTGGGAAGCTAGGGACCAGGTTAGGAAAGCTAAGGCTCAGTTAGAATTAAACTTGGCTAGGGATGTTAAGGATAACAGGAAGGGATTCTATAAGTACATAGCAAATAAAAGATAGACGAGGGACAATGTGGGCCCCTCTCCGGAAGCTATCAGGAGAACTGACTACCCTGGATTTGGAGGGCGCTGAGGTTCTTAATGACTTCTTTGCCTCAGTATTTGCTGGCAAATGCTCTGGCCACATCACCCGTCTTGGAAGGCAGACACAAGGATTGTGAGAATGAAGACCTTAGTCCCACTGTAGGAGAGGATCTGGTTGAGACCATCTTAAGAAGCTTAATGTGCACAAGTCCATGGGACCTGATGAAATACATCTGCGAGTCCTGAAGGAGCTGGAAAATGAAGTTGCTAAGCCACTGTCCGTCATATTTGGAAACTCATGGCAGTCACATGAGGTTCCTGACAACTGGAAAAAGGGAAATATAACCCCCATTTTCAAGAAGAGGAAAATGGATGAGCCAGGGAACTACAGACCAGTCAGCCTCACCTCTGTGCCTTGCAAAATCTTGGAGCAGATTCTCCTGGAAGGCATACTGAGGCACATGAAAAACAACAAGGTGGTTGGTGACAGCCAGCATGGCTTCACTAAGAAGTCCTGCCTGACCAATCTGGTGGCCTTATATGATGGGGCTATGGAACTGATGGACAGGGGCAGAGCAGCTGATATACCTCAACTGCAGAGGAAAGTCCTGCAGAGCAAGGAGTAAAAGTAAACTGCATGGGGGAAGGGCACTTAAGGTGACTTAAATATTCCACAACTATTTGATTCACTAAGCACGTTGGTTTGTTTTTTTTTTTTTTAGATGTGATGAAAATGTACAAGTATTATCTTTTCAAATGAGGTATTGCAAGGGTATATGTGCTTTCATAGAAGGTGGGATGTGTATGTGGTTTTGAAATGAATATGAACATCTGCCATTCTGCCTTGCCCTGAATTCTGTCAGTTGCTCTGTGAAGCACATCAATGCTGAGGTAGTTTCTTTGGAAATAACTATAGATTTTTTTTCACCTTCATGACATGAGGTATATGATTTCACAGAGATTCAGAGTAATTTCTCCATGCATTCCTTGTAAAATGAAACAATAGAGGGAATTACTGGCAAAATATTTTCTTATAGAAGCTTTGAAAAAAAAATCAGAATTTCTATTTACAGTAACTTTTGTGTACATACATGGGCTGTGTTTACAGACCAGGATGAATTGAAAAATCAACCCAAACATTTCCAAACTGCTCTGGTATGGTAATGGGCTCTTCCCATGGCAAGGTGCAATGTTCTATAATAACTCAATGATATTACATTACAGTTTGTAATACTGTACCACCATATAAGCAGTGTAGATAACTATATTAAGTTTGCAACCTTGAAAGAGGGATAGCATCTAAAGTTTAACCAAGATAAATAGATGGACAGAATCCAGTGAAATGCCACTTCTTTTTTATGATTGTCAGAGAACACTTGAAGTAATTTTAACAAATATAAGTCCTTAGGAGCAATTTCTCATGCTGGGACATGTTTTTTGCATGTTAAGTAACAACATTTTAGCTCTGCTATGAGCTTAAATGTATTTAGACTTTAGTGACTTATGTTCCTGGGTGTTCAATCTTACAGGAGGTGTCTAAGTATATTGCCAAACTTGGTTGTTCAGTGTTTTCACCTTTCAGGATTAGAAAGCATCATATCTCACACAATCTGAAAGCCCTAAGGCACAAGTCCTCACCAGCTGTAAAGTGACAGGGCTCCAGATTCACAGAATAGTTGCGGTCAGAAGGGACCTCCAGCAGCCGTCAGGTCTGCTCCACCCTGCTTAAGCATGGCTACCTAGAACCACCTGCCTAGGACTGTGTCCAGACAGCTTTTAAGTATCTCCAATTCAGTGTATATGAAGAAGGGATTAGGAAACGGTGAAGACATTGATTTGTTCCCATATATAAAAGTCTCACAAAATTTACACATTGCACTTTCTGTAGTTATGGTGTTAGTAAGAGAGCATGAAGCTGACAGTCATATGCCCATATGACTGTTAAAAAGCTAGCATATTTATGTAAGCTTTTAAATACTCAGACTTGCAGATTGTAGTGGTAAAATGTGAGTGAGTAGTGAGAAACTGAGCGGCAAAATGGATACCTGCAACAAATTGTAAGTCCTTTTAAATCTGCAGAATTTAACTGCAGCAGTTTTGATGATAACATGTCTGAAACCTAACAGGAACAGTAGAATGAGGCAGAATTCTCCTTCAGAAATCCCTTTTCATTCTTGTAACAAATTGCTACTACCAGCAGCAGCATTAGGGATATCTTTATATTTAGACAGAGCTGTGACGTTTTCTGGAACTGAATAGGTTTGGAGGTGATGGGATGGTTGTTGCTTGCTTCTACCTCTAGTTGGTAAAGGTGCTCTGCCAGGAAAAATCACCCCAAGAAATGCAGAAAAATGCAAATTGGAAGGAAAATCTGGAGGCTGTTCTTTCAAGCCCCTGCTAATTTTCTTCTATGCTAGGCTTCCTACTGTTAATTCTGTTGTACCTGTCAGTTGTCCCTTTGCCAATGAAGACTGATGTAGGAAACTGACAGGCTATGAGACGCCCACCCTCGCAACTGCACTGGGGACCCAATGCTGCAGCGACGAGTGAGGAGTAAAATAGTAAACACCCTTATAAAAAAAAGTAATTGTTTTTCCTAATGCTTAACAGGTATCTTCAAAGCAGAGTGAAAACCAAACTTTAGAGGAATTCATGTTGCAAACTACTATACTGTCTACAAGGACAACATATTTTGTAAGTATAAATCATTTGACTTCTCACATTTCCAGTAGCTAAATGGTGGCATGATACCCTTTGTAGATGTCTGTTTTTGGTTTTTTTTTTTTTTAAAGTCCTTTCCTACTTTTTGGTGACTTTCTTGTATCAAGGTAATTTAGTTTGTCATCTCATTAGATACAATAACTATGGTACTTTTTGTCGAATTCTGAAATATTAGCTAGGTTACCTTCCTAGATTTAAAAAGTGTCATGCCAATGGGTAGCATGCTTGAAGATAATAGCAAATGAATGGTCAAGAAGGGTTTAGTTCAATCGAGTTTAAAATATGCCTCACTGAGTTGAAAGATGCAGTATATTTAGATGGCAAACAATTATGAGATAGGTAAATGTATATGAAGGCAGAACATGGCTCTAAAGAAACACATGCGCAAATGACATCCTGACAGCTCTGCTCTAAAATTTGTGTAGCATCAGGTTATTTTTAAATCTGAAATTGATCATTGATGGGTTTTTATATATTTGATTGTGTCTAATTTTGAAAGTCAGTAGTTAAAAAGTCGAGAGAATTTGAGACAAAATGTGAACAGAATAAAACTGGTTTGTCTAAATGTGTAGGAAAAAAATAAGGATTTCTATTTTTCTCCTAACTGCCAAAATAAAAAGAAGGGTAAAAGCACCTCTAAAGCAATTACATGTTTTGTGCACCATAGTGCAGGAATATAGAAGAATATTGTTTTTAGGATGACAAATGGTTGCAGGTGCTATAAGGAAAGAAAAAATTAGGCCTATAGCCGTTATGCAGGGGGAGATTAAAAGGAGCCATGATATAGGTGTTTACTGTTCTGGGGAAATGCAGTGACTACAGATGCAATCAAACTGTTGGAGAATATGTGAGAGTTAAATATGATGTTCCTGATGAAGAAAATTACTCATGTGAAGCAGAAAATATTTGGAAGTTTTAGTATCTTGAATATGCAAATTAAGTTTTGGATATAGGAAGAAAGTTGCATACATGGTATTCATAAGTTAGCGTGGGCTCCAAAGTTATGTTGGATTGCATGAGTTACTAAACTGTTTCACTGTCCCTTGGCATGGTACCTCCAGCCCAGATCTTTGAATAGTTCTGTCATGACTTCTGTTTCTTTCATGTTTAGAAAGATGTCTTAATGTCTTGCCAAATTCTTTGATCTTTCAAACCAACTGAACAGTAAGATGCTCTAAAGGGTGCTGTCCGTCACTTCTGGGAACGGATTGGCCTCTGTCTGACTCAGCAGAGCTCTGTTAGTTTCAAGTCTTCAAGTATCCAGTTCAGTTGCATCACAGTAGTTGGAGATTGATAATGCCAATATTGAACATCATAATGACATTTTAAGTCCTATGAACTATGGAGATTTCACCTGCTGTGTCTGTCTAACTCCCATCCAGGATCAAATGGTCCGCTCCACTGAGAAGCGATATAGCAGCTGCTTACAGCATCTCAGATGAAGCCAAAATCCTAGACTTCACACAAGACGGAAGTCATTGATTTGCATCAGGTTTAGTAGTACTTAGGGTTGGTTACTTGCTTTTAATAAATAGGGGACAGCTTTCTGTTCATATCAGCTCAGACCTGTCCCTTGCTTTTGGCATTACCCACAGTGACATAATGTCCTGTCTGATGGAGATTACAAGACAAATAGACCATTACCAAAACAGTCTGTTTTCCTTTGCCTGGCAGGAACGATTACATGAAAGATGTGAGTACTTCCATTTGCAAAGCCCTGTAAGGATTGTTTTTCTGTTCTGTTCTTAACAGCATTTCATAAAGCTATAGGACCTAGTGAGATATTTTGAACTTTGACATCAGCAACATGCAGATGTAATTTTCTCCGCTTATGCTCTGCAGTGTAGGAAAACACTATTGTTGCCAACCTAACCCAGGCACTGTCTCATGTTTATTAGCAGATGAGGAACAGCTATTTGAAACCAAATCAAAGCAAGGATGAGCTCCTGCTGGTTGGCAAAAGTGCACAAATGGAACCCCTGGCCATATTAAGATGCAAAAAACTAAAGAGATATTGTTGCTGGTCTAGCCGCATATTCAGTTTGACTTAGAACAGGCAGTATTAAGTATTAAAGAAGAAAAACTGTGTCTGAAATTTCTAGTGTGGCAGAGTAAAATTTCCAGTCTCCTCCTTAACCAAAACATACGTGAAACATCTTTGGTGTATTTTTCACAAAGAGAAACACCAAATGCCAATAGAATTAAACAGTAAACATACTTAATAAGAATCACTGAGTTCAGATAGACCCAATGTTTCACAGCTACAGGTTGGGCAAAGAGATTCAGAGCAGCCCTGCAGAGAAGAACTTGGGGGTGTTTGTTGATGAGAAAATGAACTTGAGCCAGCGGTGTGTGCTAACTGCTTCCTGGGCTGCATCAAAAGGAGTGTGACCAGCAGGTCACAGGAGGTGATCCTGCCCCTCTACTCTGCTCTTGTGAGACCTCACTGGGAGTATTGTTTACATTTCTGGTGTCCTCAACATAAAAAAGACATGGAACTGTTGGAACAAGTCCAGAGGAGGGCCACAAGGATTATCAGGGAACTGGAGCACCTCCTGTATGAACACAGGCTGAGAAAGTTGGGGCTCTTCAGCCTGGAGAAGAGGAGACTGAGTGGAGACCTCATAGCAGCTTCCAGTATCTGAAGGGGGCCTATAGGAATGCTGGGAAGGGACTTTTCATTAGGGATCATAGTGAGAGGACAAGGGGTAATGGGTTCAAACTTAAACACGGGAAGTTTAGATTTGATATAAAGAGTTCTTTACTGTGAGGGTGGTGAGGCACTGGAATGGGTTGTCCAAGGAAGTTGTGAATGCTCCATCACTGGTGGTGATCAAGGCCAGGCTGGACAGTGCCTTGGGTGACATGGTTTAGTGGGAGGTGTCCGTGCACCTGGCAGGGGGATTGGAACTAGATGATCTTAAGTTCCTTTCCAACCCTAACTGTTCTATGATTCTAGAATATATTCAGCTATATACATGAATTATCTTGCTTAGAAAGTGTAGTACATTTTAAAACATTTTCTCTGCCTGAAGTTTCCTGTTCTTGCAATGAGAAATATAGTGTATATAAGCTTTCCAACCAGAACTGCTGCATAGGAACAGTAATAAAAGACTGTGCACACAAAAATTGAGATAGTGGGGTTCTAATCACTTGTGAACTTCCATCTATGTTTAGTTTACCCAAGGGGAAAAGAAAGTGACATCTAATATGTGGTGAATGAGTGCATTTAGTTCAGTGAATATTGTCTCAGTATTTTGCTGTTTCTGAGTTACGTTTGTCATAAGAATGAATGTCTTCTTAATATGAAGATGTTCCAGAGATAAAACATAGAATGCAGTTCCACTGAGTTATTGTTACCCGTATCTCATTCTTTCTAATGTATAGATATATAAATTTTGCTGGAAATTCAGTGAAAAACTGAATTAGCTTAATCTTTATGCGTAAACTTAATAGCATTTTTTAATTATTTACTTGGGATAAAAGGTCAATAAGAATGATGGTCTTAGTCAGTAACCTCTTACTGTGAAGAAGCTACCCAACGTTATGCATCTCTGACATTTACTAGCTGACGACAAAAATTTGCACTGGTTGAAACCTAGGCAGCTAATTTGAAACTAATAGTAAGACTCAAAATGTTTTCAAATATGCTGATTGCAACCAACAGATGAGGAAGATACATGTTAATTCCTCTTTGTCACAGATTCTGTAAATTGGGAGTGAGTGTCTGTCTGAAACGAAGTTGTAGCTCCGGCGTGAGCTGAACTTGACACAGGAATGGCTGAAATATGTGACATTGCTTCTGTTGCACATAAAGTCAGACCGTATTCTCAAAATGGTTGCTTCTGGTTCAAACATCTGTGAGTTTGCAATTTTTTTGTGCTTTTCTGTGTGGCTAGAACCGAATGAAGCTATTTTGCACCAGTTTTAGATAACTCCAAGAATGGTGTGTTTTGATAGTCTCAAATTTATAAAGAGGTGCATATGATAAGTATTTTATTCCAATCTAATCATCCCTCGAAGAATCAGATGATAGTTCTTAGTTAGAAATACCAGACTAGATGTACTGTTCTTGTGTTTGCTATGCCAAAATCATGTGTTTCTATGGCAACAGAGTTAATCTATACTGTTTCAATTGGATGGACCCTGATAAATTTTGCTACCTAAAGTAATCTCAACTGTAGTCCAAGTGACATTAGATTGCATAAAATAAATTGTCTGAGTCTAGTCTTTGTCACTGTTTAACCAAGATGCATTAAAGAATTTGAGTAAGGTAACACAGCATTCTGTATTCGGTACTACACAGTGATGTGCAAAACCTGCCTTCTCTAAATCACGTTTTCTTAGCTGCTGAAGTATCTAACCAATCTGACCTTCTGCCTTTTGTCTGATCACCTGCAATGATGCAGTTTGAAACATAACCTCTCTGAAAATTAAAATCTTACTTAAGACACTTTGCCGCACAGCCTTGCAGGCATTCAGCTAGGATGATACCCTCACAAGTTTCCTAAGGTTGGCTCAAACCACCCTGGGTCAGAGAACCTGAGAAAAACAGGATCTTTAATCCAGCTCTCGCAGATACCCAGGCTCATCAAAGGCTTCAACTCAGCCTTGTCTAGTAGTGTGTCAGCAGTGTGGATGCATTGCAGTTTCACCTTTTAAAAGAATATAGTTTTGAACCAGATAAAGATGCCCATAGATTTTTATGGGTAAAATAAAACAAAAAACAAAAACTTCCTTTTTAGTGCAAGGAAATGCAGATGTCATATCATGCATGAGCTATAGATTTATGCAATAGATATTTGTTATATATAATATATATAATATAGATATCACATATATCCTCTTTCTATTCTTTGGCATTTAGGTAGTGGCTTCTTAAGGAGTCAGGGGTTTGTTCCCTGTGACATTTCCCTGGCAGTGGAAGCCTTTTTTTCCTGTGAAGCTTCCTTCTTCAGATGAACTTGCAATTAGTAAAGACATCTCTGCTGTTGTAGTTATTTCTCATTCCAGACCTATTCTTGTCCTTCTTCCTCAAAACACGGCTTAAAAGGGAACTTATATAGCTTTCAAGTTTCTTTTTTTCAAATGACCCTGGATAGGTGTCATCAGTTTATTCTATTTGCTTTGTAGGTAGTTTGTTACTTCACTTTCTCTTTAATTCTTCCTGTCTGGACTCGTAAAGCAGCAAACACAACTCCTTTTGTTCATAGCTTATGACACGTGGTTTAGGAATAATGAAAATTTAGGGACATCACCTCTGTGAAAGGCTTAAGATTCATTTTTCATCTCTACTGGATTCTGGTTTACTGTGGAGGAAGAGGACAGCAGACAGGGTAAAAAAGATTTCCAAACTGGTTTCTACTCTAATGCAAATACTTGCAATTCCTAATCAGTCTTCACACATACTGTATGAGAAAGAGACATTGAAATATATAACAATCCCAGATACAAGCAACCAAAATATTCCTTAGACCTCATTTTAAAACTGCAGTTCAATCAGCGCACTCCAGATGGCACACAATGATGATAAAATTATGTATGTACTACTTTGAGGCATGGGATATGCAAACAGAAATAGCTTGTTAACACAAAGCCCCTGGAAGCAGCTTCCAGGACTGACAGTCATCTGTTCGTTCAGAAAATAAACAAAACTTTCAACACTTTAAAAGATGGAGTTTTGGAGGAAAAGAACCAACAAATCAGGGGGGGGGGGGGGGGGGGGGGGGGGGGGGGGGGGGGGGGGGGGGGGGGGGGGGGGGGGGGGGGGGGGGGGGGG
>JASSUY010051465.1:25733-45761 GCA_032466535.1 Forpus xanthops | reverse complement strand
ACTGTAAGGGTGGTGAGGCAGTGGAATGGGTTGCCCAGGGAAGTTGTGAATGCTCCGTCACTGGCAGTGTTCAAGGCTGGGTTGGACAGAGCCTTGGGTGACATGGTTTAGTGAAAGGTGTCCCTTCCCACGACAGGGGAGTTGGAACTAGATGATCTTGAGGTCCTTTCTAACCCTAACTATTCTGATTCCATGATTCTACGGAAAATAAAAATCTTTATTTCCAAAATTTGCCTTTTCTTATAAATTCGCTCTCTATTCTCAGGGCACTCAGTTACAGGGCTTTGTCTGTGAGTTTCCAGTCAAAATTAGTCTCAGGCTTACTGTTGGAGTCATAATTGGCAATCACTGCTCTGGGTCTTTTACACATGCCCTCTTGTTGCCACTCAGGTTTGCGCTTTTTGGTATAATAAACTCACACTGTATCTAGAGACAACTTTTAAGCCACATTTAGTAGTCAATAAATTCATCCCCTCCATAAACATTTCTTTCAAATGAGAACCAAGACTGCAGAATATGCAATAAATGCATAGTTAATTGACTGAGCTGCTCTAATTTCATTCACTTATAGAATTAATTCCAGAGCAAATAGATGCCACTTTTAGAGTAGGGATGTCTTATCTGTTTGCTATGTCTCTTCATGCTTAACAGGCAGTCTGGATCATTCAGAGATTGTCTGCTGTGTCAGACTTAGGCAGTTTATTGATATCTCAGTTATATCATTTTAATGCAGATAATTGTTTCACTCCTACATGTTTTTATTAGCTGACTTGGCAAATATTTTTAAATAATTGATAAATAATATCTGTAAGTGACATAACGACCACTTAATTAAAACTTAATTCTGTCTATGTGCCTGATGAAATGTGGGAACATATTTTTGACGCAACTTCAGTTAAGGGTACCCTACTTATTCTTTTTAATCTTGAGGTTGAACACAATTTCTCATTTCCTGTAGCTTAAAGCAAGCTATTAACTTCACTCAGCTTTCCCGTTTCTTGATAAATCTCTGTTGAAGATGACAATCTACTTGCAAGTCAGAGGAATGGGTAAATATTGGTAAAGAAAGCTGCCCCCTGTCCTGTACACATAATGCAGACTTGGTTTATTGGTGGACAAGTAAGTTGGCTGTTGAGAGGGTTATCTCCCCTTTTCTCTTGGAAACTGTTGTAACACATTATAACTGGCTGCAGAAATAGGTCACAAACAATTAATTTCCAAGCTCATAGTCCAGAAAAACTAACTTCCGCCTTTATCTTCCCTTTTTCAGATCAGTTGCAGGTAGATACTTTGAATTCTTATTCAGTAACCTTCTAACTGCAAATGGAGGAATGGAAAATGGCTTGAGTTAGCAGTATGGAGCTGGAGAAAGCAACTGGGGAAAAAATAAACAAGAACAATTAGGGAAGAAATGAAGAATAAGGAGGAGGTACAAGAAATCAGAAAAGTAAAATTAACAAGGGATGGAAAGATGAAGTATGAAGTATCAGTATATCCCATATGAAATAACAAAATTTCTAACCACAGAAGCCAAAAAAAACCCAGTAAACCTCAAACACTTCCACCCAATATAATAATCCAGGGAAATCCAGTGATTTATTTGGGAAGTCTGAAATGCATTTTGATGTAATTCAGTTCTGGTTTGCTTGACTTTGGGTGAAAGAACAGCCGTTAAAATTGCAAGATAATCTTTAATAATCAGGCCTGCGGACTGAGTATTAAACAATCGGGCTCATCCAGCAGACCTTGTACACTGGGGGATAGTCAGCTCAGACAGCATGGATTCATCCTGACATGGGTCACTTAACAAATACAAGTAAGCCCAGCTAATTCCTTTCTTGCAAAAAGGCTGCACTGATAGTAATGAAACACATGGCCTTTCTTTTCAACGTCTCTTTATTTCTTTTGCTGCTATGATTTTTTGCAGAAGTTTGACACCTGTAAGAATGAAGAATCTGAATTAACTTCTGGTCTGGTGTCAGGGAAAATGTTGTTATAGTTACACTTGTTGGAGAGAAAAAAAAATTGGACTGAGTTATTATTCAGTATGTAGTTTCAGGGGAGATCTTAAAAGACTCAAAGACCCCAATCTAAAACTTAATGCTCAACTTCTGGAAAAATTATATAAATGGAAATTTTAAAGTTGCAAAAATCTTTTTGTTTCAAATATCTTTTTAATGAAAAATCTTTTGAACGATCTGTTAATGCACTTCTAGAAATGCTACTGGTGTTGCTTTTCTTCTAGAGTTTATGAATGTTGAATGTGCATTTATTTATCGAGCAGTTGTTTGTTTGATACTATTGTATATTATCCCATAAATAGTTAAAGATGACAAACTTATCAACACGTGTTTTAGGTTTGACATATTTCAGACTGGCAGCTGGATGTTGTTTGGCACCATGGTTTTGCAGGGAGAAGGAATTTGAAACAACAACCAACTAAAAATAGTGAGAGAATAAATAGTGTAACATCTGTTCCAAAATATAATAAAAGAGTTTATAAAAGAGAGATCACAAAAGTTTAGAAACAAATTCTAATTATTGACACTAAAATTATCAGCATCATAAAATGATTATTGCCTTAGCTACTATTTCAGTGTTTCTCTTTGATAACAATATTATAATTTAATAAAATTGGTTAATTGCCAGATTGTGATCCTAAAATTATTGTCTCTCCTTGAGTCTGCACAGAAAATATTTTCTGAGATGCAAATGAATATTATTGAAATCAGAATCTAATTTAGCAGCTGCCTGGGAAAAAAAAGAGTGCTGGAATCAACAGAAATACTTTCAAAAGTACTGAAGCTTAATCTAAATTTCCAGATTTCCATCTCTTCCAGAGCAAAATAAATTTATTACTGTCAAATGAGTTCCCTGGAGATATTATCAGAGTAACTGAGGCCAGAGAAAAATAAGATTTTAAATACATATGACTAAGGACGGAGATGAGAAACTAATTTTTGAAAGTGGAAAAAATGTATATTGATTAAAAAGGCACTCATTCCTTCTTGTTAGGAATTTTTTTTTTTTAGGTAATTAAAAAGAAATTATGATCCATATCAAGAAAGTTTTTTTGCTTGGTTACTCCCTGCTGCCTTGCTTTTTACTTTTACATCATGTAGTAAAGTACATTTGAGCTTTATTCTCTTCTTTGATATTATGATTTTGGTGTGTTTGCTTGCAAATCCAAAGAAACTTCATGAAAGGCCAAACAGTTTACACTTGAATTAAGAATTGTGGGAATCAGAATTGTAGCATTTTTTCTAGGTTGTTAATGTCATACTCTGTAATATGATGTATGCAGTATGACATACTCATACTTTGTAGATATGCTATCAGTGAATCATTAATGGTAGCATCTAATTTTGAGCAAATCAGCATCCTAAAGATAGGTTAAGAAATCACATCTTTTTAACTTAAAAAAATCACCTTAAAAACCTCAGTGACTGAAAGAGTTTACCTTGCAATATGAAAAAAAAAAAGTGTTTGCTTGTTGACAAATCCTCTGAAGAGAGCCACATCTGATCTGGGCCCTTTTGGATAGTAAAATTACAATGATATATATATATATATATATATATATATATATATACACTGTGCAAAAATACTGTGCAGTGGTGAAGTAAACCAAAAACATTCAGATTAGCAAAAAACTGAGCATATTTTAACAATTCCAACAAAAAAGGTATGCATGTGAACTCTGGATCAGAATCCTATTTTTACTTATTCTTTCCTGATCTGTATCAAGAAAACTGAGTTTGTTTAGACATTTTCACTTTCACTGTTTTCATTCTGTAGTACCATTGCATCACCCTAAAATTCTGAGGATTAAGACTAATAGAATCATAGAAAGCACTTCTTTTATTTTTTTCTTTTTCTTTTTGACCTTACTTCAAGAAAAACTTGGAAACCTGCTGGATAATTTGGGAAACAGTAAACTTACGCAACAGGCCTGCAAAAGAAACCTCCAGCAGCCATATAAAGTATTTCAAGTCATTTGGCTCTGAAATCAACCAGCATGCGCACCTCAGCATGCCAAGAAAGTGGTCTCTGCTTCTTCATGTGAGAACTGAAAGCAAACTAAAATAGATAAGCACCTGAAGAAGAAAGGGAGAAAAGGGGGAATTGTGAGGGGTGTAAGAGTAAGGATTATTGTAGGAGAGAAAGAAGAGTATTTAAGTACTGTGGCTTAAGGAATGGAGTTTTAAAGATGCTCGTTTCATAGTGTACTGCAGTTAAGAAGTCAGTGGATAGGAGCTGCAAATCCCATTAAAGCCCCCAAAATTTTAGTTCTCTCACAGCTAATAGTTAAGGAGCTTCTATAGTAGACTTGTTATAAATCCTTTGTGAAAGGCTCTTAGGCCTACTTAGATTTTGTTTTCCATGCAAATATTCCTGAAGTCCTAAATCAAATACAGAAAATGATAATACAAAGCAGCAAGCATGCATGCACCTCATCTTGCTTTCAAAAGAAAGCTGGCCTGTACGTTTGGGTGAAAGCACCAGGCAGTACATCACTAGTGTCAGTTAACCATCAGTAATTCTGCATTCTGAGAGATGGGGTGCTGAACACAGCAGGACATCAATGGGACACATCCATCTGATGGCTGAGAAACAGGAGTCTTGTGAATTATAATTTTATTGAGATATTTCATGATTGCATATTAATCTTGTTATTAATGTGTTCTCTCTTTATTTGTCATTTTGCAGAGAGAAAATCTGCTAGGAAATGAAATATCTCAGTTGCAGAAATATCTTGTCACAATCAATACAAATCTCATGTACATGCCACTGTAACTACATGAATGTATTGCTAGATATTGATTTTCATTATTTTTTTAAGAATTTTTTTTTTTAAACAAATAATACTGTGTTTGGAAATGAAAAAAAAAAAGAAAAAGAAAAGGAAAGTAACTTGTCTCTTCTAATTTCTTTCAGTTACAGAAAGTGGAGCAAAACTTCATCATTAGTTTTACCAGCTGAATAGAACTGGCCCAATTAGCATCAGCTCCTACTTTTTCGAGTGTGAAACAGCATAACTAAGGATAGTGCTTGAAAATGTCTGGCATGCTAGTAAGAAGTGGTCCAGCAATTACTTAACAGACTTTAAACATTAAATTATTGCATACCAAATGCATTAAATAATGTGGGTGTTAGTGGATTTTAATTGAAAATATGGTGACAAGGTACAAGAATATATTTGTAAAGTGAAATCATTAAAGCTGTTTCTTTTTCCCAAAAGAAGGTATTAAATGTATACTGTATAGTGTCCACTTCTTCTGGAAGTTGAATTTTGTACAGATGATTGCTAGGTTACTCGGTTATCTACTGTAGGTATATAGCTGATAGCAGATTGTTTTTTTGTCGTATCTCTTAAAGACTAGGATAAGATCAAAGAGCTCAAACACTGAACTCATTCTCTTTCTAGGAAAGCCTAAATGGAAGAGAAAGTTGTTCAGGAAGATTAGCTGTTAAATGCTTTAAAGGTAGAGGTTGGTATGACTATCCTTTGTGTGGTAAAACCTTTTAGTACAGTAGATTGAATATCAGGGATATGTGAAGCTCAGATCCTTGCTTAATTCAAGTTTGAGGCAAAGGGTATTTCTATTCTACTCTATCTGGTTCCAATTTCTTAAATCTAGTCAGAGACAGCTACCCTTAAAACCAACACAAAGCCCCTTTCCTAGGGATTCAGACTGCCCAAAGCAATAGTGATAGTTGTGGGGACTGCTATGGCAATGGAAGCTACAACAGGTGGGTAAATGGATGAGAAATAAGTTGTCTAAAAGCAGAGGACCTGGATGACCTCTATAACTCAGGAGAAGTGAGAGTGTCTCTTAAGAAGCAAATGTAGGGCCTGCAGCATAGATTTTGGTCTTTTAAATGCTACTCATTTATGAGCAGTGTGGGTGAAAAAGAGCCAAACTGAAAATCCTGTCCTGATATATCACCAATGTATGACATTCTAGAAGTCTAAGCATAATGCTTTTTCTTGCATGCTGCAAAAATGTTGGCAATCTGTTATTAAGGCTATATCCTGAGAAAAACAAAAGCTTTGGGAAAAGGTTTCTTTTTCATTTCTTAATGTATTTTTTCCCTGTGTGCTGTTTTACATTTTCATTATGATGTTGTACAAAGTGATAAAAACAAATAGCATATAAGAGTCAGTTTTGGATCTTTATTTAAAAAACACAGAAACTATTAGTGAAAATCTTTTTATTTGAAACATTGATATATCTGTTTAAATTTTTTGATTTCATGTACAGTTTCTTATTTGACTAATTTTTTGAAGAGGTCTCTCTGGAGCAAGGGTTATATGAACAAGGTATTTTTATAAAGCAAAATTAAATCTTAATTAAAAGATGGCTAGTAGTATTTCTAGAGAAATAACTCTTATATATTTATAACCTGTTTCTGTAGAACTCCTTGACATAGAGTGGGTTAGAAAGATGGGAAATCATTGTCCTGTGACAAGTTTGTAAAACCCAAAATGTAATCCTATGACAGTACTCCAATTAGTTTTCAAGGATTACAATCAACTGAACATTTCTGTGCATTAAAAAATAAGCTTAAAAATATTTTAAAAAAATATATCTTAAAATAGCATTGATTAAAAAGTAATTTTAATAATATCTATAAAACACTATTTATGTCATTTTCCCTCTGGAATTTAATGAAGCAGAGTGAGGAAGCAGAGCAAAGAGGTTAACTATCTGACCTGTGCAGACAGCTGTATCTCACAGTATCCTCTAGAAATGGCAAGTTAGTTACATTGATAGAAACTATCTTTCCTGAATTTGCCTTTTTCTTTGTTTCCTCATTTATTTTTTCCTCTTTCCAACTCTTCATTGTCTCTTATATTTTGGTTCATGATTTCGGCAGTATAGAGCCGTATTTTTTTAGTATTTCTGCTCATAAAACATCCTAGAACATAAAAGCCTTAACAAAGTGCGAGTAGTTAATAATACTGATAGATGTATGCCAGCACCACCAACTATTGAGGAATTAAATAAACAGCAATGAAAAAGAGAAATAGAACCAAGTTTCAGAGTTCTGTCTTTCCATTTCTACTGTCTCCTGGAGTGAAAGCAAGTAAGTCTTTCTTACTTCAATATTCATGGCTTTGTTAAGAGGTTGGGAAATTAAGGCAATAACTATCTGTCCTTGGTGAGAGAGAAAAGGCTGATCAGCTTTTCCTGAAGCAAGAGAAGTTCTTGGGCAGCCCTCTGAAGGTTCTTTACATCCAAAAATGAGGCTAAAAACTGCTTGAAATTCTTATGAAAGATAAGGAAAAAAAAAGAGGAAAAAGTCAAGTCTGGAAAGTTCTAAAAGTGTTGGGAGACTTTTATGCCTCTTCTGAATGAATTCCAATTTACTAGTGCATCAGATGCTGGATTGGTATTTAGTGCTTGGATGACTGCTTTCATGAAAGACTTCACTTTTCCCTGAAATGTGTTTTCTTTGTGGCTCCTGTGGCTGCTCAGTTTTCCATTGACGTGACTCCTACACAGAGGTCCACAGTAGCATTAAAAACAATGCAGTAACACTCAGGTTCTGACATGTTTGCTTAAAGAAGCTCCCCTCCAGAATACCGTGCTTTTGAGCAGCTCCCCTAGATTGCTCCCCAAGCTGCTTTGACCCAAAGTGTGTTACATTTGTTACCACTCAAAGAGCCAAACTGACCTACTGTCTGCTGATCCCATGCCTCCCTCTCCTTCACGCTACTCTCCCCCATCCCCTAGCACTGAAGATCTGCTCTTCTCTGATAACAGGATAAAACGTGTTCACCCAGCAGGACTTTAACCCATTTAAAAACCAAGAGAGTTCTTCTCTACTGGGTTAATCGAAGAGGTCAGCTGTGTGACAAAAAGCATGAGGGACTGGGAAAGCCTGCATAGTCGAGAGCAGAGTTTGAGAGTAAGAAATGAGTAGGAAGCTCATATTGAAAAGCAGATTTTGTGACAGGCTTACATAGACAGAGGTTTTGTGATGGAGCCTACAGCTCACAGCATACATTAACTCTCACAGGCTGATTTAGGTAAAAATAACAAAGCAGACAGAGTGCAAAAGGAAAAAGAAAATTCTCTCCAGTGGTCAGCTGGGAGAAGCAATGGCAGGATTCCTAAGAGAGCTCTGGGCATCTGTCCAGTGCAGCAGGTGGCAATGAGGAAGATGATTTTTCACCTTGTTTCCTCTAGTGCTATACACTTTTATCAGCACCTCCTCTCACACACACCACACACTCCCACCTCCTGTTCCTTACCACTAAATGATGGCATTAGCACTGTTTGGGTTATATGAATTAGCCAGCAGTGATGTGCATTTCTTGTTAAGCTTGTATGTACACCCATTACAGGTTAATACATATTGAATGCTTAAATTGCTATTATTTACTTGGCAGTGCACAGATTTTTTGTTCTCTTACAAACTTAAATCTATGGAGTAAGGCAAGACAAGGGGAGTGATGGGGTCATTCTTAGACCAGCAATAAGTGCTTCCTGTAAGAACCCACCGCTCTCCAGGCTCTCAGGTGCAAGACTGTGAGAATATAAGAACAAAAATATGAGAAGAATAGAAGGAAAGTAACACTACAGGGGCTCTGAAATCAGTGTCTCAACAGTACAGGTAAAGGTTAGAGGTCTGCAAGTAGCAGTCCCATGGCTCTACTAACACTAGGGCACTATGGTACCTAGAACACAACACAACATTTCTTACTATTTCTGATGAAAATCTACTATACTGTATTTTATTCTGCTTCTGTGAGGGTATTTGTATTAACAAGACAGGTTTCACACTTTTTGTTATTTTTAACCAACAATTGTAAATTTTGAAGTTTTCATCCAAGTCTTTCAGAGTTGTGATTATTGATATTGTTACTAAAGAAAGTTAATTTATGCTGTTGTGCACAGTATATGTGGTGACCCTATCTACTCATATTTACACATGTAGGAGCTCTGAAATCAAATGATTTTCCTAAATCACAATATAATCCGTAAGGTCAGACTCCTACTTTATACACCTTAACTTGTTAAAAGGAAAAGAAAACAATAAAAAAAGCAATAAAAAGCTGTACCTTTTATCTCTTTCCTCTAGAACAATTTCCAATTAATGACTTAGTTCAGTAGTATCTCACCTGCAGATGTTCTTTGCCCTTTATTTGCAAGAAAGACAGACATGGGTAAGGTGAGTTTATTTTCTCAACATTCAGAGTCTACCTGCATATATGTAGTATAAAAGGGTTCTTCTGAATTCTTCCATGGCTTGTTGACTGATATTACCCAGTTCCCGTGCTTTAAGGAAGTGTTCAGTTTAGATTAGAGGTGAAGGAATTTAGTCCCCATAGGATAAATATATGTTCTTATTCTGAGTACCCCTTGGAAGAAGTTACTTCCCATCATTTTCTGTGGAGATGAGGCTCCTGAACCTGAGGTTCAGTAGGTTAAAGGAGATATTTACAAAATGGACAAAGGTATTTCTGCTAATGTATACGATGATGCAGGTTAAATTCTTTGTCTCTCTGAATTATTTTTTACATTCAAAACAGTTTCTATAACAGCAATGAGTTTCCAGAATTGTAGCATCAGGTCTCATAGGAAATATGGCAGGATGATCATGTTGTAATTTATAGCTTTCCTGTACTTTTGGTGTCCTCAGTAAGTGTAACTTATAAAACTTTGCACAGTTTGTGCCAAAACCTTTTTTTGTTTGTCTATTTTTAGTATTTTTCTCTGTGTCTGCTCAGTGCCACTTCTACTTGATGAGATAGATGAACAATCTATAGTGTAACTACCAGGCTTTCTAGAAATGATTTCAAAACTCTCCAAATGAATAAGATTATTCTCTCTCAGAGGAAAACTTTGTAAACAGATAGAAGCATCTACTGTCCTTTGGTCAAGGTATTTTTAATTTTTCCTCACTTTCTTTACGTTAAGCTTTGGAGAAACAAAGCAGAAACTTCAAATTATCTCCTATAACAACACTGGAATTTTATTATAACATCTTTATACTTCATTGTTACGAAAGAAAAGTTTCACAGTAGAATGAAAACAACATTTACTGTAGAAACACTAAAGGTTCTGTGCTGCTTAGCCTCTTTGTTTCCTTTAAAAAAGAACAAGAAATAAAAAAAATAGCCATAAAAAAGGTCTAAATTTTGAATAATTAAGTATCATTGGATATCTTGCATAAATGTGCACATCTAAGCTCAGGAGCTCTTGCTCCAACTTGTAGCAATCATTCAGAAGGTCCATAGTATTTTCATTCTAAGAAATAATAACCTTTGTATACTTCAGGTGTCTACTGCACTTTTCCATTAAGATTATTATTGCTTGTTTGCTCAACATCACTGCCCCTTCCCCAGTTCTCAGCATTCTTCCTCTTGCTTTTTCATGAGATCATTCTCAGCTGGTGAACCCACTAAAAGATGGTTTGTTTTCTTTTTAGTAAGATAATTACATTCTCACCTTAATGTTCCTTTCATTCTCTTCCACTCCCAAAATATTGTGGGTTTTTTACAGATCTTGCTTAAGAATACAATGTCAGCAAGTAGTATATTGAGATTCCTAGATGCATAATGTAATTATTTGTAATGGTAAATAGTGCAATATAGAAACCTAGCTTTCTGTAATTGACATCTCCTGGACACTGTTCATCATTTTCTGAACCACTTATTTGAAATAATTTGTCAGGAAAACATTCTTTGAACATAGTTTATTTTCTGCAGCATCATTTTAAAGAGGTGTTACTTCTCTGAGAAAGCTGCACGCAGAAATTCTTGCCATTTACAGAGATCTCATTTCACTTAGAATAGGCACATGAGTCCGCTGCTTCTCCCCATAAAAATTAACACAAGATTGCCCTTTAATTTCATGGACTGAGAGAGGAGCACACAAATTGCAAAGACTCAGAATGGTTACTTTTAGCCATAGAGTCCTGGCATCTTAATATTGAAGTATAATAATTATAGCAAGAAATCAGTACAGTAGAAGTCACCACAAGCTGGCATGAAATTGTCATGGGGGAGAATTAGAGGAGAATGCCAGAGGAGACTTACTCTATTTATGCCTTGCACCTCACTGGGATCTCCAGCATCCAGAGGCCATAGCCTGTTCTCAGTTTCTTCCATGGCCACTTGCTGGGCTTCAAGTGTAATTTGTCCTCCCTCATTCTTTTTATGAATAGCAGCTGAAAGTTCCCTGCGCTCAGCTTGTGGGCAGTGAATAGTTTCAACTGGCCTTGCATGGTGGAAGCAAGTGAAGAACCATGAAGCTTTCCTGTGTTCTTTGCACTCAGATTCCTTTATACTTTAGTATTGAAAATAGTCTCTTCATTTAGTGACTAATAAATTTCTCTTGTATATATAGAAACTGATGTACCACAATGTTTTGTGGTGGTTTTATTTTTTTTCATAGTCACTTCCAAAGAGGAAACAATCAACATAGTCTCATAGAAAGAAAGGAGTGTTAGGTTTCAAAGAGGCAGGAAATGTCTTTTACAGGTATTTTATACACTTCAAAATGTCTAACTAAATTTCTTCTCCTCATGTGTGCAGGAGTAGTGGCATGTTAATCTATCTCCCGCATTCTTCCAGTATCTCTGTTAGCAGTAACCATAATGTCTGGCTACTAGATATATTTTAATATCAGAAGCAGTACATACATGGAGGACAAATATCCAAAGCATTATGCAGTGCAGTAGTATTATAAACAGGATTATCAGGCATTATACTTAATAAAGGAATATGTAGAACATAAAAGCACAAAATATCATGCAATGATGAAAGTCTGGTATGTCTGTAAACTAAGCACTGACTGTGAGTGGGTGACATGGTGTTTGAGTAGCTGTAAATAAAACAGATTTCAGCTCCTTATTTAATTCCTATTTCAGAAAAGTGATAAAAGAAGATACAGACAGGATCACACTGGTAAATGTCTGACAAGGATGTGACTCTTGTCTTTGAAAATATTTCTGTTCAGGAGGACTAAGCCAGGGGAGGTTTAGATTGGATATTAGGAAAGATTTCTTCACAAAGAGGGTGATCAGACATTCGAACAAGCTGTCTAGGAATGTGGTGGAATCACTGTCCATAGAAGTGTTCAAAAATGGGGTAGATGAGGCCCTCAGTGGTATGGTTTAGTGATGATCTTGGCAGTGTTGGGATAAAGGTTGAACTTGATGAGCTTAAAGGTATTTTCCAGCCTGGTTGATTCTACAGTCATGTGACTGTTCTTCTGCAAGGCTTTCTCTGTTGAATACTTGAAACTAAGTCTTGATCTCAGGATCTTAAATCATTACGCTAGATGATTTCAGTGTGTAAGAACTCAGCGTGTTAGTTTGGCTTACAGCAGTTTCATTTCTACCATTCCCATTGAATTCTAAATCAATAGAGCAGGCTGTTAAAACCCAGGAAATTAAATATAGCTTCATTGCACAAATGGCCCTTCTGCCTCCTGAATGAATTTAAAATTTCCGTATATTTTAGTGGAGAAATTGCAAAACATATTCCTTTAGAAGTGGGAATCCATGCACTCTCCTTTCCAGTGGACATCCTCAAAAAACATCAAACAGCACCTGAATTTCCTCATAAGGTCTAGAGGGTTCACTGCTACCAGGTGAGCAAGCAACTCCAGCTCCCATTGACAAAATTCTGGTAGGCACTGTGTGTCGTTTCACGTGCAGCATTTCAGTGTATATAGAGCTGCACACCACCATGTAAATATTTAACAGCTGCAGTATAGCTTGCTTTAGTTATGTCAGAACCATGTGCTGGCTATTGCTGCATGATCAATAACACAAATAAAGCTGGTGTCAAATAGAATGTAATAGCTTTTTACAGAAAAATCAAATGTTGTCAAAAGCAACATAGCTTATGGGTGGGAAAAGAAATATTTAATTGCAGCCTTGATACAACTTCATGGGTTTGAATTGTTGCATGTAATGTATATGCAATGTGAATTTGTAGTTCGAGGCAAATACCAAGAAAAAAAGTAAAAAGGCATATTCTTAGACCAGTTAATATTTCCTTCTAAGAAAAAATCTAGACATTTCCTTCTGCCAATGGAGCTCAATTTTGAGCAATTAAATCAATTATATAAGCTTACAGTGATGAGTCCTTTGCTCATCAGTCTATTATAATACATAATTCTTTTAGTGTTCACTGAAATATGCAGTATTTTTTGAATGAAGAGGGGAAAGGGGTACCAGTGCAATCAATTTTCTTCCTGACTTGCTTAGAACTGGATAAATTTAAACTTCACATTAGTGACCCCATAACCTGCACAGAGATTTTCAAGAGGAGCTTTAAAATGTGGAAGCATATGCATTGTAAAATCATTTTGGTCTCAGTCAGATTCAAAGAACAGTAGTTGGTAAATGAGCTTGAACTCTAAACTCACTTGCACCTAAATGTGCTGACATGAAGTTAAATATACATTATTTTACTCATTCAGTTAGGCAGTCTTAACTGTTAATGTGGTCATGGTCTCTGTAACAGTAATTTCTGTGAACCTGGAATGGGACATCTCTTGTTACGTTGCCCATGTAGGAACCGCGCAATCAAATAAAAATGTAGTGAATCTTTTCCTCCAGAAGAATTACAGGATGTTCTCCATTCCGTAGAATAACTATGTGAGTCACTGTTTAATTAATACAGCTTTTTTGATTGCTAGGAATTTTTTTCTTTTTTTTTCTTTGTATCTTGTCATCATTTTTAATTCATAAATAATTTAGTATTGAAAATGAGAACAGTGGTTGGTTGTGCTCAGTTGCACAAGAAGCCAGATAGATGTTCTCTTCACTGATAAAAGATGAAGACTTGTAGAAACCATCTGGACTTTGATTGAGAAGAACTGTTACAAGAACTGGGGAAGCACAGTGATGAGATTTATAGCAGTACATAGATACAGTGTTAAGCAAAACCCTTTTGCAATTTTTCACTAAATAAGATGACAGTGAGATTTATCAAGGGAGTGCTGAGTTTAATTGTAACATGATCTCATTACAGACAGTCAGATAAATTGTGTGCATCAATTATGAGGCAGAAAATTTCATAATAGCCTTTCCCTTTAATTATCTCAATTCTAAAACTCTGTCATGGGATGTTTAACAAACCTGTCTCTCTGTATCAGATGGCATGCGATATAAATTTGTGCTGCTTCTTAGGTTATAATTTCTGAGTTTCAGGTTGTTGAAACAGGGCAATGGTGTGTAGGCTGGTGATTGAAGGTGTACTTAGCATGGTTCTGGTTCAGCTTGTTTAACTGACTCTGAGTTTGTTATGTGTATGGCAGAGGATTCTGGAAACCAGGTGAGTCTTCTGATCGATGTCCTATCCACTGAACTTGTTCTGCTTCCAAGGCAAGTGCAGGCATGAAAGTTCCTAATATTCTTCCTTCAAACTTTCATGTAAAAAGAGTCTTTTGATCATTATAGAAAATGAGCATGGAGGAACAGAAGCACAGTGAATGTTGCTGGATTTTTATTTTTTGTTTTTATTTTTTTTGGTCTAAGCTTCTTGTGCCATCTTTAACAGAAGCACTTCAGAGTCATCTTTCACTCATACAACTTGAATATGTAACCAAGTTATTTTAATGAAAGGTAATATACAAATACACAATGTGAATATTTTTATTTAATTTGCAGGCTTACAGCACCTAGTTTCTGAGCTGAAGAGTGTTAATAATGGTTTTGCCAAAATCTGTTATTTCAGGCTGCACATTGATTTGTAGCAGTTCTACTCTGTTTTTGCAAATGCTCTGTATTCCTAAACAGTCTCAAAGACTCAAGGTTACGTCTTTCTCAATAGATCATGAATTCATCTTCAATGTGTTTTCTTGTCTAAAAGTAATTTAAAAATACTACTAGTAATCTTGTACTGTCTCAGAATCAACCAATCTGAATAAAACAACATTCAGGCTGATACCCTGAAAGAATAATATGAAATTCAATATCTTCTCTATTATTATGGAAGTATCACAATCTACACATAAACGTATACCACAATATACAGACAAATAGGTTTATATGATTCATTGCAACTTATCTACGGTGAGTTTAAAGAGTAACAAAAGTTCTGTCTTGCAGTCCATAGATTTCTAATGAATTATTCTCTGGAAATGCCATTCTTTCTACTCTGGATTTTAAGATTTAGCTTGCTATCACTGAAGGCCATAGAATTAAGTGCTGGGTTTGTTATTTGTGCCACACTGAATCCTGAATGTTATCAATTTCACACTCAGTTCTTGGGTTTTTTTTGAAATATGTTATGGTGCTTAATGTGCTCTAAGAATAGCAAGTAATGCTACCGATTCTAGGCCATGAAAATAAATTACAGAAGTAAATAAATTTTTAACCAGAATATTCTAAAATATACTAAAAAAATTTACTTTGTGTAATAGGTAAATATTAATTATCACTTAATATTACTGAAGAATTTGATTAAACTTGTATTGGACATAATCATGTTGCTTGATCCATAAATATAATAAGGAATTTTTTCAATAAATCATTTAAATAGTGTGCTAGTTTGGGATTATGGGCACATTTTTCATCATTTGATGTAAACTTCAAGCTCAAGAACAGAAAATGTAATTCTGGTTGTATTTTCCTGATGTTGATGTTTTATTGTTGTACTCAAAATGTTCAGCAATATTAGGCTTGCAAGCCTTATCAGACATCTGCTGGCATTAACAGAAAGGTTGTCTCTTATTCTAGCCAGCTCTGGACTGGCTTTTAGAAGTACATTGTTTTCTTCTATGAAAATTAAACCACAAATAATCTAGGTTTATTTTGATGTAAATGACAGCAGGATTTTTCTATCTTAAATTTTTCATAAAAACATGGTGTGCTTGGTAAGCTCCAGTGTATTCCTCTTCATAATGATATGCAAACCTTCCTGCTCTCCGAGAGCATACTCCCTACCCTTTCTCTCCTTTCAGTGTTCCTTATTCTGCTTCATGCAGTTCACAACAATTAGAATTTAAAGGAGGGAAAAACGTCTTTGCATCATATAATTGTATTATAAACAATAACAAACCCAGGAGTAGATTAATTTGATAGCTCCAGATGCATTTTGGATGTACAATCTGCAAATCTTACAGTGTAACACCATCATTAAACTTCACTGCAAGTACCTGATTTCAATTCTTTTGGCAGTATGGGGATTTAGTTTTGCATTGTCAAGGGGAGCAGCATGTCAGTGCATGAATGGTAATGATACTTATTCCTTAGTTAGGCAAATAAAAACGATAGGCTAAATGAAGCACTGCACTGAACCAGAATGCGTTTTTAAATTGTATTATTTGGAAAATGAGAAAAGTCTGCTTTAATATAACAATCTTTTATTGGATGACTTTAATTAGATTTAAGTGAAGGGTGACTAACTAAAGCAAAGTTTTAAAAGCAAATTGATCGTTTAATAAACCTCAGCATTGACTTTGAAGTACTGAAATCTTAGCAGTATCATAGTATTTTATCCCTTGTGTAAATAAATAACATAGTAACATAGGTAAATCTGTTAAAATTTAATGGATGTCTAACTCTTGTGCCAGTTAATGCTGAAACAGGCATATTTTTCCTCTTTCGTATTTTAGCTTATGAATTCTGTCCCTCCTTCTCCATTCATGAATAATATATCCCTGTAAGGGGATTAGGCATACTAACCTGAGTTTTCCATTAAAATAGTTCATTATTTCTCTAAATGTATGAATATATATCAAGGGATTTTGGGTTAGTTAATAGTATTTTATTTTAATGCATACACATGAATCCATATGCACATAGTCCTGAAAAATATGACTTAACTATCTTGGGACTAGACTGCTCCTAAGCTCCTGCTAGCAAGCTGTAAGGTAAACATTCCTTAATAAGCAACAAGTGAAAAATAGTCTTTCCTCCTTCCAAATGAAATGCAGATAGATTTCTCCAATAAACTTCATTTTTTTCTTTTTTTCCCCCTTGGCTCAAGATAAGGAAGTACAGGCAAAAGGCAAAATGTGGATAGACCTTCATATCTTATCTGGAAAGGGTGTATGAGAAAGATCTAAAGCACAAAAACTCCAAAGACACTTCAGGAAGGGCTGGAAATGGTCTATTAAACTTTGAGATTTGTCAAAGATTTGAAGTCAAAACATTGGGTTTTGTTGATTGATGTCCATGTCAGTATGCTATGTTTTTTAGTTTACATTGATACAGTTATTTAATCTATCATGCATGTTAGTTGCATTTTACACAAGTGCATTAAGGTGTAACAGAATGGTGAATAGTTGCTGTGCTTGTTTCATATGGAAGAAGTATGGTGGGGCTCTGAAAGACAGCTGACAGTGCTTTTGGATTAAATCTTTTTCCCTCACAACAACAAAAAAAAAATTAAACAAAAACAAGCAAACAAAACCACAACCAACCCAAGAAACAAAAAAGATAAAAAACAGAGGACAAACAACTCCAGGTAGCCCCAGAATGTCCCTCAACTTTACTTTTAAGGATTCCCTTGATAAATTGTATGAAAAAATTTGTTTGAATTTTGATGAAGGTCAACTTTAGCCAATTTGGAGCATAGAGAGATTAGGTTTTTTTAGATACAGGTGTGTCTGTTCAGACAACATAGTAGTCTGAGTGGCAGCATAACACAGCTGCTGTGTTTGTCATTAGTCTTTGGTCAAAGTGGTTGTGTTGATGTGCTAACATCCATCTCAGAGGCAGTTATAAATTACTGTTTGATGGTACAGTGAGGCAAGCTGTACGCAGCCATGAGAAACCATCTTATGACAGTGCTATGTGGACTGTTGGACTTATTTCAGACCAATGGTGTAAAACCTGAAGTTGCATTCTTGTTTGCAGGCAGTTGGGATTTTGCTTTTAAATGTATGTCCAGTTGTGTCTTCCTATGAAGCTGAATTATGATGTCAAATGATGCAGAATTCAGGCTGTAATTTGTGTTTTATTTTTGTGCTCTACAGATAGTAACTTCATTCTTGCAAATGCTCAGGTGGCTAAAGGATTCCCTATTGTATACTGCTCTGATGGCTTCTGTGAGCTTGCTGGATTTGCACGAACTGAAGTCATGCAGAAGAGCTGCAGCTGTAAATTTTTACTTGGTGCTGAAACAAATGAGCAGATGATTCTTCAAATTGAGAAATCGCTGGAAGAAAAGGTAGAATTCAAAGGAGAAATCATGTTCTATAAGAAGAATGGTAAGATATCCTTTACTGTTTTGTTTGTCCCAAAGAATGAAACTTTCTGTTTACGCACATAATATATAGTATGCATTTCTATGTAATGATATTGTGTACCTATAATCAGACCTACAACAATAGAGTTGAATAGATAGTTGGGTATGTATTGAGACTATGTTTGTATTAGTGTTACTGATTTCATAGAAGTATATGACAAGTTACAAAGCTACATAGAAGAAATTCAGGGTCCAGAATGGCAGAGACTGCACTCAGTATGACACTGCATTTTTTACTTTTTCTTATATTGAACTTCTTAAACCTTATTGCTGAAGCTGTAGCTAAGTTAAAAATACTCACCATAAGTTAGACAGTGGCTATGTAAAATTTTCAGTCCCATCAGTTAAATGCTCAGAACTTTGAATGGTCCGAGTCATTCTCCACAGCCACTATATCTGAACACCATAATAATAATTTTCAAAAACTGGATAAGCAGCACTAAGTAAATTTTATATTTAGGTATGTATTGTCACACTAAACAAAATCTAGGCATTAAGTAACTCCATAGTCTTTAGTACATTTCAAGTTTCACTGTCAAAGATTTCACTCCTATGGCAAGTCATTTATAAAGACTATTTTGTAGTCAAGACGAGCGAACCATGGAAAAAACCATGGTGCACACTTATCACTTGCTTTAATTTATATCAGGCTCCTTTGCTGTACCTATTCTGTAAGCGTTTATGCTCCCATCATTCATGTGTTAGTCACATTCATGTGATCTTCAAACAGGTGACACTGAGATACTGACAGGACTGCTTTTACACTTGCTCAGTGATGCTTTGGTTCAATTAATCAGTGGGGGTCTGCTTAGTGTTTCATTATACAGCTAGAATTTTTAGGCATATATTTAGATCACATGTTTTCCTCATAGATCCTACTTATGACTTTACTAATGAAACATTTTTTCTCTCAATTATTATATTAAATACGTTAGAAAGTTATTTTCTAAAAGTAAAACTGTATATTGGCAAGAAGATATGCTGGTTTAGAGTGATAGGATAAGGCCTGTTAGGCTTGTCACTTTCCCTGACTTAGGAAAATGTTTTTTAGTTGGCTTGTGTTCTTGACTGCTATTTTTCACGGTATGAAATTTTGATGTTATTTTGAAGATGCTGCTAAATGCTTCCTCTTGTCTTTTTGGGGAGGCTTGGAGGATGTCTTTTATTGGGTTTTAGCATTTAGAAGAGAGTTCCACGGTTTCTTAACCTCATGTTTCTGGAAGGTTTTTTAAAAAAAGTCTCAAATACGTAAATCATGTCTGAATATAGGAAAAAATTGTCTTAATCTGGAAGGATAAGAGCTGTTTTTCTCCAGTATTGTATAGTGATGAGGGGGCACAGTGAGAAGAGATTTTAATGTATGTAAATTAAAGTAGCAAAGCTAATACATTCATTTCACTTTGTCCTGGAGGATAAATTGTGATTCCTTTGCACTAAGAAGAGGTGCTTCAAATCTATAATAGATATGATTAATGCAGGCACAAAGAGATTGCAGGTCAATCTGCTTATCAGTGAAGTAGCTGAACCACAGATAAATAGATAAAGAGAAATCATTTAGGATAAAAGAATTCCCACAGTCTGTCTTACTTGCATCCTTGTATATAATTTGACTGGAAGCCATTCCAAGACATATTCTGAGTGTGACTAATTTTCCCAGACTGCCTCTTGTATTTTTCATTTTCATGTATTTCTGTACCACTGGGAAACAGAAATGAATAGGCATTAAAGTAACATGAGATGATTCTTTGATAAAAGCAAAATTTATCTTAAAAAATGATGCTTTTTTTTTCCTTTTTTGCTCT
>JASSUY010051465.1:0-25633 GCA_032466535.1 Forpus xanthops | reverse complement strand
AGCAAAATTTATCTTAAAAAATGATGATTTTTTTTTCCTTTCTCCAGAGCTGCAAACTGCAAGCAGCATATTTTGTAAATCATCCTTTTTAGAAAAATGATTTTTGTGGGGTTTTGTTTGGTTTCATTTTTAGTTTGTTTTGTAATTTTTTGAGGCTTTTTTTCAGAAAAAAAAGTTTTAACTTCTGAACTGTTGGCCTTATTCAGTGTTGTGTGAGGAAAAAAACCAAGGTGTGTCTGTTGCAGGAAAATCTTTCAAAAAATATTGCAAGATATCAACTTGGCAATAATAGCCTCAAAATGACTATACAGATACATAAGCCTAGCTACCAGATGAAATTAGCACTTTCAGGATTAGAAATTCTGCTTCAAGAATAGTTCTGAAGGAACTAGTTCAGAACTCAAAGACTGTCCTTTAGCATACTTATTGGAAGCTTAATAATGCATACATCATTATGATAATAAAAAACTGTGAGGGAAATGGATGTATGAACACAACAACTTAAACTTGATTTCTTCTGGATTTGATCTAAAATGTAGAAGCTTGAATTAAATAGTTTATTTATTTTACTTTTTTTTTTACAAGTATGTCTTATATTCTGGGAAAAAAATTTCAAGCTCCCAAAACTGAATATGTGTTGATTTCTTAAATGCTACATGTTTTAATATTTTCAATTTGATCTAAACTCAGTTTAAAACTGATTTAGTCTTCATCATTAAATTAGATTGTTCATTCTGAACAAGTAGTGATTCAAAGTAGGGACTTAAAGTTCTTGGTAGTTTAATTTAGTAAACTGGAATATGGGGCCTTTTACAGCTATTTAACCATCATTTAAAGATCAACATACCACTTCTTCTCAATAGTTGTTAGTTAAAGGAATGATTGTTATAACTAAAGCAACTCCAGCAACCCACATGCAATACACAATTTCATGGAAGTTCCAAACTGCTCTGAGCTGTCACAGCAGTGAGTAAGAGTGGATTGCAGGGAGTTAGGTAAGGAGCTGAATAAAATGTCTGTGGAATCAAATGCAAGATATTCTTGTCTTTCTCATTTGGGTTTGGACCTTAACAGAAGGATGATCTTCAGCAGTTGCACTCTGACCAAACTAGAAAGCAATCCTCCTGGAATTGACTAGAAGTGGATGAGAACTTGTCTCTATCTGTGTTCTCCTTTTGGCATCTTAATAAGTCCTTAGAATAGTTAAACTCTTTGTACCTTCTCATCCAGGGTATTTCCTCCATATTAGCGCAGAGCAGTGTTAAGATCTGTAGCAACAGCAGCATCAGAGAGAGATGTTTTTTGAAAATTTCACTCAAAATTCACTTCCCGTCATAGTTCCAGTATATATTTTGATTGCTCAGTCAGTTTCTAACCTTTTTTTTTTCATCACAGCTGTATTGGTGTTTGAAAACAAACAGCAAATGAAACTATTTAAAGAAAGGAATTTTATGATTGTTGCCTTCTTCATGAAGTTTTAAAATGATATAGCTTAGGAGCTGATTGTTTAAATGATTTTTTTTTCTTCCTTACTATTTCTACACTTTCTTCAAAACATCTGCAACAAATTAAGTTGTCAATTATAATAATGAAAATGCGAAGTAACCTTTTTGAATTCAAGTTGTGAGAAAAGAACTCACTCCTTGAATCTCTTTTTTTAGTGATCCCAAAGCAAATGGACACTACACTGAGGAACTTCATTTAGACAAATACTACTTTTCCTCCCTGCCAGACCACTGCAGAAATTTATCAGTAGCAAAAACATGTAGTTAAATGAGATATTCACAATGCCCCAGACTGAAGTATAAATATGTAGCAACATGAATTTTTTCCACTTCTGTTACAGCCAAAGGTGATTATACGATAAACCCTATGATCATTGACTTAGTCTAGTCTAAGATTTTCCACCTTCAGCTGCTGAGAAGGTTATAACTTGGTTCCCTTATGACCCTGTCAGACTCATTTCCTATGTCTCAGACATCAGTCTGTAGTATCTAAAAAGAGGTCTGTTCTTACAACCTTTAAGACCTGCAGCCCTACAGTCTTTCTTCACTGAAACTGTCCTCTTTCTGTATATAAGTAACTTGTGTGAGACACTATCCAATTAGTGATTGCCACTTCTGATTTAAGGACATTTGATTGGCTTCCCTGTGTTGTCTGTTGTATCTGGGCACCCCAACAAACAGGGCTGTTTGGGCAGCCTTTTGCCCGCAATTAAAAATCCCTCCTGTAAGTGGACTGGAGTGAATGGGTGTTGCTGGAACCACTGTTTCTAGTTTCCTTAGGGCTTGGGTACACAAGCAGAGTTTGCTTCATCTGTGACAGACCACAGGTACACAAGAGACGCTTTGCCATTTTGTGTATGTATACTGATATAAACACCTTCTGAGGTATGTCTTAGGTATGTGACTAGTAGTTCTTGGCCCCTAAAAATTTGGCAAGTAGCCTGAAAGGTCATGAAGGCACAATATAGTTTTTCCTAAATTTTTAAGTTTTTAGAGTCAGCATGATTAGATCAAGGTATTTTGGCTCATCTCATCAGTGTTGGAGAATGTGTATTACCTGGAAAGTCAGGTCCAAGGTCTATTTCAGATGAGCAAAATATGAATGAGTTACTGGATGCCATCAGACAAAAGGCCATTTGAAGTCTAGGTGTAATAATATTCTCACATGAGCATCAGTGACAGCCACAGGCAAATGAAATATGCCTTAAGTTATGAAGCATCATCCTTATAGACTCTGCTGTGTTTGCAGTTGAATAATGTGGCTACAGGATAACAAAGGTTCCATTACATTACTTGCAGTTAACGTATGACTTGTGTTAAACAGACAGAAAGCTTTTTTTTTTTTTAATGAGATTAATCTAATTTAAAATTATAGAAGATTTAATTAATTATAAAGAAATTTGATAAAAATTAATTTCCTTTGAAATGAAATAAAATTAGGTTTTCCTAAAGCTTTTCCTCTCTACAAAAGTACAATTGTTCATTGCAGAAATTATATCTCTTTTTTCCAACAAGAAATTTAAAAAACATACTTTTAGTGGTTGTCTGAAAATATTCTGTAGTATTTTGAAACATGGGAGTTATTTGGTACCCTTTGGTATTAACTGACTCCCTGTTTTAACAACCTCCTGAAATCCACTGTGCCTTTGGGAAATGTTAAACCCAGCAGTTAGAGAAGAGGCATTAATAAGAATTTTCTATTTGAGAAAAAAAAAAAAGAACAAAACCAAACCCAAATATCCACATGGAGATATCCATTTTCTAGTGATGTCTAATTACTAATATGGAGGAAGTCCCTTGACCAGTTGTTCAGCAAAATATCTCAGCAGTATGACCTCATTGCTGCTCCATTGCTGCTCTAAAGATGAAAAAGCTAAAAAGATTTTGTGGTTGCTTTGTTCAAATTACCTGAATTATAGTACAAAATACAGGAGGAGGGGAATAAAAAGCGACAGAAACACTCAAAATATAATCTGAGAATAATATCTAATTGCAATTACATGAACCATAAACAGTAATTTTTTTCTTTTCAAAAGCATGTTTTTCTTTGTCCCCTTTCCATATCTTCTCTCCCGTTTCCTTTTCTCCCTCTCCCTTCCCTTCTCCTCTCCCCTCTCCTCTCCTTCTTTTTTTCCCTCTTCCCTTCTCTTTTTTCATTTCCCCCTTCCGTATAGCTCAGTAGACATTAGAAATTTTCATCGATCTTGAGGAAGACTTTCTTTTTTAAAAAAGTATAGTGGGTATAGACAAAAAGCATGCCCTTATTTTCCTCTATTTCACAAAAGAGGGAATCTTTTGGCTCTTTTTCTCTCCTGACACGTCATTTGATTTACCTATGGCCTTTAAGTGTGTAAATGTTTTAGAGACAGTCCCAGTTTCTACAGCAGAAGAGGAAGATGGGGTGGACTTCCGTTCCTCTAGAGAACCCTGGTTTAAAATTTGCAGTGCCTTGAATGAGGCAGTCAGCAAAAGCCTGTGAGGAGACAAATCAAGGGGATGAACTTCAGTTAGAAGAGCAGCAAAAAAAAAAGGGCAGTAAAATCCCCTGTGTACAATGTGATCTAAAACATCTGAGATCCTTTGCTATAGTTTAAGGAGACTTCAACAAGACTGCTGCTTACTCACTGACAGCGCTGATACTTTGTTCTGATGGCACTTGCAATGACATTGGCTAATAGCTTCTTTCAATAACAACATGATTTATTAAAAACATATTTCACCGAGAAGAGATTTGTTCTCCTAGAAACACACTGATAAGTAAATAAATCCATATGAGAGTTTTCTGCTACTTACTGCATTGTTACAAAGTGATGGGCTTTTCATTGCTTACAGATGCTTACAGATTAGTGTTTCCACCCAGGCTCCATGGGCTTCCAAAAACACTTAATATGAATGACTGACAGTAATGCTGGATGTGCTTTTACACTTTTTAAGGGTAAATTTCATTATGCAACTTTTTTTTTAGGAAGAGAGATAGGTATTTACCTATTGTACTGCGTCAGACCAGTCACTCTTCAAATTTTCTCACAATTTTATGGCCACACTGAGGTTACTGATAGCCTCCCTCTTATTTTTCTTAGTTTTAAATCAAATGTCAGCTAAAAGCTCACTTGTCCCCATGCTTCACCTTGAGTTAGGCTTTTGTTTGGTTGAATAAGAATCAAAGTACTATTTCTCCTAATGGCTACCTATGTTTCTTTTACTGATATTTATTTATTTTGTTCAAGATCCCCAAATCCACACACTGGATCATGGTACAGATTAATTGCTACCTCCCATGCTGGCAATTGTGATGGGGTTTTGCATTAGTTCCCTAGTTTTCTGGAAGAGCAGGAGGAGGTTCATGGTAATATTGTCTGTCAAGCTCTCCAATGGGTTTAGCTAGGGAATTGCAAAAGCAGCCTGGTTTTATAGAGCAGTTAAGTAATTAAAAGGTTAAAACCTGCTACTTTCCAACTGGCAGGGTTACTGTAATTCTTTTCAAGCTCAGAGTGTGTTTACAGCATGTGCTCACATGGGTTCAAGTGGTGAACTGGGAAGTTTAATCCTCTCTCCAGTGTTATGTAATTCCGCAGTGTTTCAAAGCCCTTCTGCACAAAAAAACATAAACCTGGCAGGATGGAGATATCAGTCTGGATCCATGACTTGACCCCTTATCATTTCCCAGCTTTAGCCCCTTCCTTCCAGAAAGGCACCCGTGGGCAGCAAGCCAAGTGCAGGTTGAATTATGAGCTCAACAGAAAATCTTCAAGCTTGCTGAAAATTGCTGATTAATATGAACAGATACAAACAAAATAATAGGAACTATAGAGATACTCTTATTAAGCAAAAAAAAAAAAACCTACTCTGAGCTAACTTCATGGAAAAAGAAGTGGAAAATTCATTATCAGTTTCAAAAATGGAGCTTTGCAAATGTAAGTGGAGAACTAACCAGCAGAGTGCCCTTTCTGTCTGTAGCGTCTGTCTAAAGCTATATGAACAAGCATGAGGCTGCGACCAGTACCTCTCCCAGGGCTGGAAAACCTCACATATCACAAAGTCCAGACCTTCTGTTTCTGCCACTGGAAGAGACCTTAGAAATAGGGTCCTGAAAATATCTTGCATGAAGATATTTTTGCTTATATTGTTACTACTCGTTATTTGAAACTCAAAGATGGAAAATATTCTTTGTAAGTTCAGTGGTCTGTTTGATACTGCTGTGGTTTTGCTTACAGGAAATTTCATGTAATTTTGAGACTTCTATTAAAGAGAATAAAATAATGAACTTAAAAGCAAAATAGCATCATTTGAAAGCATGGCTGTGTTTAGATGAATGTAGGCTATAGCTTCTACTGATGTCAAAATGTCAGACACAATTTCAAAGCCTTTAGGCAGCTTACAGGCAGAAACTGAGAGAAAATAAAAATTATGTGTATAAATACATGGGTGTTTTCATATATATTATTATATACATAAATATATGTGCACACATACATGCATGTATGAAAGAGATCATGCTGGCTTAAGAAAATGTCATGCTTTATTTTTTTCCCAAAGCACATCCCTCAGTAAACTGAGAAACCATATTTATTGCTGTGATCACATCTACATGTTGGATTAGCAGTTCTGAAAATCCAAAAGGAATAAAGGCCATAGATTGTAAACACAGTTTTAACAATATACTTCAAAAATATAGTAATCAAGGGAAAACAAGCTACTCATTTTGGGATTGCTCAAATCTAAGCAATGAAAAAAACAGAATTCAACTGAAGAAAGTAAGGACTATGCTGTTCAAAAAGAATTGAGTCTATTTCTGAAACAGTCCCTGTAACAATATTGAAGGAACAGTATTTTGTTTTGCTTTTTGTTTGTTTTTTGTTTTTGTTTTGTTGTTTTGTGTTGGTTTGTTGGGTTTTTTTTTGGTTTTTTCCACTTTAAATAAATATGAATATCTTCAGTTATATAAATAATCTATGCCAATTAGTGCTTTCTCAGGAGTTAGCTGACAAATGCTGAATACCTTATAATATTATGACCATGACAGGATAATGATCATTGGAGGTGGAGGAAAAGTAAACTGCAGACTGATAATATTTGTGAATCAGTCCTGGATCTTTTTGCATTTAAACAGAATACATTTCATTGACTTAATTGAGTTTTTAGATAATCCTGTGTATTTTGCTAATTGTTATAAATGTAACCTGGTAAACGTATTACATAGGGGAAGTATTTATCTACTTAATTACAGGTCTTTTTTTTTTTAAGCTGGATGGAGATAGGAAAAGGAAATTAGAGTAGACAAAAAGTAAGTAGTACACAGAAGGATAATGTATGTCACATGGCTTTAACAGGCATTGCTTGACTTCTCTGCTTTTTCTCAATGAAAACTCAAATCTCACTAGGGGATTTTGAGATGAAGCTTCATTAAGTAGGAAAGATAGTGGAGTTATAAAAGGAGACACAAGAAAACTGAGTAAACAAAGCTGAAATGTAGATGTGCTGGAGTTCATAAATTAGTTTGCATAAAATGTGCACTGCAGTCTGTGCTAGCTGCTGCATACAAAAAATATCAAGAACACTAAGGCTGGAAAAGTCATGCACTCAAACTAGGAGCTGCCATAACAGGCAATGTCTCTGTCCACACAGTAATACATGGAGATGGGTTAAGCTTGTCTCTGCTTATCACTGGCAGTTTGCAGGAGAAGTACAGATAGGAGACTGCTGAGCTAAAATGTGTTTCCTCTTAGGACATCCTTTTCCCCTCTCCTTCTCTCCATCATGGCAGTGATGGCAGAAAAAGCTAGACATGCTGGGCAACATGATGTGAGTCACTGAGTCACCTGACAGCAGAGGGAACACAGTGTAGGTTGAAGTTCAGCACAAAAAAAAGGATGGAAACACATGGGTGGGTGATTTGCACATTTTCTGATGAGATGTCATAGATTTTAACAATTTCATGTGGTATTCCATTGTCTATACAGACGGACGCAGAGATATTTTTAACATAATTTTCTAAATTAGCTCTGCAGGTTTAACACCTGATTTTTCATACTGAAATGCAATTTTTACTTTGTTATCAAGGTATCTTATATATCACCTTCCCTCTACCAAGTTCTTGGCATACCACTGTATTCTGGCTTAGGATATTTTGGAATAGATTTACACTGACTGTCAAAACTTGTAGGGAGAGTTTCTGGCAGGATACAAACATGATCAGTTTGCCGTACAGAACCTGGCAAAACAAGTTCTTGAGCCTTTTTTACTACTTTTATGAAACTGTTGGTACAAGCATCAGTGACCATTTAAGTCCGTTATCTGATAGCCCATATGTGTTCTTCTTAGTGGCTCTGCTGTATTGCTAGAGCAAAAACTGTCACTAAGGCATAGCACACAGGCTATCAGATAGAGCAGCAGAATTTAAGGAAGGAAAAGTGTGGTAGATTTTGTTAATACATACATGTGTTTTCTGTAGAGATGATGGAGAAGAATGAGGTGTTTATTTGCTTAAAGCAGCAAAACTTTGACTTATCAGTTGCCTTCTCTCAAAAAAAAAAAAAGCCAAACCCAGAAAAGCATTGTTTTCTTCTTAACGCTTTGCTCTGCTCAACAAAATGTTGACATCTTGTCAAAACATTCAAAATGAAATGTTATCAGTGACACTGGGAATCTTTGGATAAGCTAATGAAAGAGAGAGCTTGCTTTCCCCCGGCAAAGTCTTTGGCATCCTGGTCTGTCAGTCTTGTAGTCCCCACTTTTTGTGATGGAAAAGTGGAAATGAGCAGGCAAAAACTTGTCTGGCATTATGCTGTATCCAGTAGCAGATTTATTTTGCTAGCAATTAATAAGACCATCAATGAGACCATGCTGTAGTGCTGAAGATTTGCATCAGCCTTGTTGACAAGTTGTTGTATCTATATAAAAATATTTTTATCTTTAGCATAACAAATCCCTGTGTTGGGGTGGTGAGTTTTACTATTTTTTAAGGGTTGATTTGCATCTGCTTAAAAGAATATTTAGTTGACTAAGTCAAATATTGAAACAAAGAAATGTGCCATATTTATGATGTTTTGTGCAGCCTAATTCTGCCCACCCTGAATATAGATCATGACAACTGTTCCGTAAAGAGTGATTGTCTTGTGCCACAATATGTGTATCTAATATGAAAAACATTTAAACTGTCTTTTTTAATTCAGCTACTCATATTTTTAGATTATGAAACATTGAGTTTGGTTTGTCTGGCATGCTATGTACACATGCAGAGATTCATGAAAGAGCTCTTCATCTTCATCCCTCTTCTCACCACAGGGAGGTCGAGGTAAATCACAGTAATTTGTTCATTTGTTATTTCCTCCCTCTGAGTGACATAAGTGGCAACAGAAGCCGGCTTAGTGTCTATCTGGAGAGTGGTGTGGCAAGTAGTCCTGAGGAATTGAAGGTCTGGAAGTGGATATAACTACTGACAGATACGTGTTAAAAAACCGAAGCCTTAAACTTGTCTGCCTGGACAAAACTATTCTCAGGCTGTCAAGGGAAAAAACGAACATAGTTTTGCATATATATCACTGGTTCTAAGTAATTCATCCGAGTATGTGTGGCTAAGAAGATACTGCAGAAAAGCTCAATTAAAATTTTTGTAAGATGAGGGAGTAGAACTTTTTTTGTGAAGAATTAAAAACAAAAAAACCATTTTGTCAGCCCTATTCTATTTCTGTGTTATACCTCTACAATATTCAGATATCCACCAAAGGCTTCCATTCTGAGTATTTCATTGGAATTTTTCTAGGTTGGGCATGACTAAAGTGTGAGTATTATTGTACAGTGAGTACACATAGCTCATCAATAGGGCTAATGGTTTTTTCTCTGTTCCTCGGTTTAAGCAGGCCTTATCTTCTAGTGAAAGGAATACTTGTCTCTGAAGGTTATTTGCAATCTGACAACAGGGCTCTGTACAGAATCTCCCTTTTAAATTCATTGGTCTTTTGACCTTTCTTTTGATTTCAGTCTGAGAACAGACTTCTAAATGTCAGATTGAGGCAAGGTAGAAAGGCTGGTAAAGAGAGTGACCACAAAACAATCTTTTTTATGTATATAGAAAAAGTGGACTCTACCCAAGTCGCTTTGTGATAAGATTAAGCTTCATTTGGTTTCTTTTCTGCTCCCCTGTGATGTGCTTATATAAGCCTTGAGGTTATTAAAATGTATTTTGAACCTTCAGTTCATAATGCAAGAGTGCTCCAAGAGTGGTGGCTTGGAGCAATAACATGGGTCTGTATACAAATAAACCTCCTAAACAAATGTCTTTGATAGGCGACTCTTGACAATACAGAAGATATTAGTGTGCACCATCTGAGGCAAAAAAGGAATTTCTGTCTTACAAAAGAGTACACTCAAAAGAATTGTAACAAAATAGAGCACTACCTTTTTTTATGAGTTCTTCTTTTGGCTCACAGAATTATATGATGCTGGCTTTTAGTAAAAGCTGCGTAACAGATTGCATTGGATCAGTATATTTTTCCAAGAATGCTCCTCAATAATAAAAGACAGCACAATTTGTTTCTTCACCGAGTGCAAGAACAAACTGACCTAAACCTGATCTAAACTGGATCATCTCCTCTACTCCTGAAGAGTACTTCATATTCATTAGCTCCTTGCAGAGTAAAGGCAGAAGAATAAGAAAAACAAGCCAACAAGCTCAGCTTAGGACTTCTTAATATTGACTGTATAAGTAATTCCAAGACTAACAGCTCCACCATGCAGGGCATAGTTTGGAACGCTTAAGAAAGTAATAACCAATGTGTGTATTGGATATGTGTTTTCTTTACTAGTGCATATAATTTTTGATGCATGATTGCTATACTTAATCACATATTCAGACATATTTACAGAGGAGAAGGAGAATGAGGACAGATAATGACAGAAAATATGATTGAAGAGAAACAATAAATGACATTAAATGGTGACAGTATGTGAAACAATTTCAGTGACCATTTACCTGCAAAGAATTCGGATGTACTTTGATTATACAAAAGAACAATGAATTAAAATACAATATGTTAAATAGATCTGTGTCTATTTCTAATGATGAACCATGTTACAATAACTTCCTTAAACCTACAAATCTATAATTTTAGATAATATTACTGTGTTTCTTAGCATAACTGAGTTAGATTCCAAGAGCTGCCTTAAATAACTAATTTCTGTGTTTGTATGTGTCTTGAAAAATTATGAAAGAGCTGAAAAGAATAGGATATGCTTCTTCTGGAGGAGATTCAAACATTTGTTTACAAGGCCATTGCATCTATTGGTGTTGTTTAGAGGAAGGAGGTCATAGCTGTTTCTTGCACAACTGAAACTACTTCTAGAATGCAGCCAGGCAGGGTATAATTTTATAAATAAGAATTTATCCAGTTTAAGATTTATAATGAGTAAAGTAAAATTGCTCAATGCTGCTGCTTTTTGAATGCATCACATGGCCCTCTATTACACTTTGATAGTGACACTACTGAATAGTTTTTCCCAAAAGTTTTGATGAAGGGGTCAAATCTGTACAAATAATGAATGAAGAATGTAAAATTAAAATGCAAGAAGAAACAGTAGAAATACCTTGCTTCTGACATCAGTTCTACCTTCTTTTAATAGGGCTTCTTTGCTTTCTCTGCATTCATCTTCATAATAAGAATATTTAAACCTAATATAAAGTAAATATGCTTCTTCCCATGATTTTCTCTCCTTCAGTCTTCTTTCCTCCTATTCCAAATTCTCCCTGTCTGTTTTTAAAATACCTTAAGTAGAAGCACTACCTGATGACTGAACTAGTAGTGTTGCACTCAAAGATGCCAGTCTGCATCTTGGAAAGCTTGACCAGGACAGAGAGGATCAGGTGAGCTTCCTTTGAAGCACAGTTGTACCTTCAGCTGTGGCTGTCCTTCAGAAGTGAAGCTGCTGGTTTACCTCCTATGCTTACATACATCCCTCACAAGCAGGCAGGGAACTTCCAGTTGAAAATTTAAATTAGAATGCTGAATTGGGATCTTGGTGCATCCAGTTAATTCTCAAAACTGCAGAGGTCCAAAGATAGTGAATAGAGTGGGAAGAGATTCATCTGCTTGCTTTTCTTAAGGAACCCTCTAAAACTCAGCTGATCCTTTGGCAGCAGTGGTCCTGAGAACTATTATGGGTATTTTTTTATGAATTAAAGTAGTATGCTGGTAAGGAACATGATTGTGGAAGTGTAAGAAGCCCAAAAATGAAATTTAAAGCTAAAGAAGTAATTATCTAGCTGTACTTATATATGTTATAAATCATTAGTTGGCTGGCTGGTGGTGGTGATAGTGTTAATACCCAACTGGGCTGAATTATTCCAGAATGGACAGGATTGGAATATAAGATGTTTGCTAAGATCTCTATTATACTACTAGTGCACTACCAGCATTTAGGCATTCGTTATCTTTTGTTATGAGTGGTCTGCATTAATGGCAAACACATGAATGATATTGTTGGAACTGAAAAACTGATCTTGCAAAAAGGACATGTGACACAGCCAGTGACAACAGTAGCAGTTTGTTTTAAACCATGTATTCTGTAACAAGTATGGACAGAGGTTTACAAGGATTAAAACTATTTCCAAACTCAGCATTGTCTAATTTAATTTTTAGCAAAGTGAACATTATAGACAGTAAGGAAGATAGCTGGTATTAATCTTACAGATGATGTGTGGCATAACTTTCATCATCTGTAAAATGCATGAACTTAGCTCTGTTTCTGTTCTAAGTCTAATGTCTCATTATTTTAAATATCTTTGAATTAGTGGAATGATGCCCTGAGTATCAAGTCTTCTGTCAAGTGATTTTAATGAGTATCAAGTCAGACGGGTAAGGTAGAATGATTCTATAGTAAACATGGAAGTTTCAGATGTCAGGGTAACAAGTGAAAGCTATTCCAGTAAAATAAGCAACATCAGTTGAGAGTGCAAAGGAAAGCATGGTTTCATAGGAGTAAACAGCTTCATTAAACTCTATTAATGATCCCTGTAGATAAATTTTGCATTTAAATTAATGTCTTGCTTCTAGAGAAACCAGTATTACTGAGCTTCAACTGATGATGCAAAGAGATTTAAATGCGCTGAACATCTGTGATTCCCTGACAACTGACCTTCTAAATAAGATTACTTTTTTTTTTTTTTGAATTACATGAGTTGCAGATTTAGTACTTCACATTTTTTTTTTCCTCTCTCTGCTAAAAGACAGCTGTTTGAATTAAATTCATTCTTTATCCTTGCAGGGTCTTCATTCTGGTGCTTACTGGATATTGTTCCTATAAAGAATGAAAAAGGAGATGTAGTACTCTTTCTGGCCTCTTTCAAAGATATAACAGACACAAAAGTGAAGATTCCCGCAGAAGACAAAAAGGAAGGTTCGTGTAATAACTTTAATAAGAACCAGCACTGATAAGTTTTTGAGAGTTGTACCTACATGAACTCTCCCTCTGAAATACACTTTTCAATATAGAGGTCTCATAGCTTTCCAAAGGAGAAATTAATATATGACATGGAAAGAAAAATAATCTGTTGAAAATCTTGTTTGTATTTTTTTTTTATTTATACATTGATACACATTCTCTAAATACGGAATACAGGGCACAGAAAACTTTGTCTTTAAATTTGAATTTGTTTTAATATGCCATTATTTATTTATTTTCAATATTATTTTAAAAGCTCTCTTAAAATATTCCTCCTGTGAATCTGATTTGAGCATGGCTGAGAGATGGATGAATGCATTTTTTCATGGTTTTCCATGAGCTGAACATACAACTTCAAAAGTTATTTTGAGTGTTGAGAATTGAATCTATTTTCATTACATTATACAGAATTATTATATTTATTTTGTCTTTAGGAATATCCAGTAGTATAAGAAACACATTCTCACATTTCTTTACTTCTGGAAGAAAACAATGCAGGGATTCTCTGACGAATTTTGAAAAGATTGAATTATTCTAACACTTCACAGCTGCCATAATGTAATTTTGACTGTACAGTGAGTCAAATTTCGCTGAATTCTAGTAATACAGCTCAAAGACAGTGTGCGAATATGGAGGCTATACAGTCAACATTGAACTGTGTTGTGTATCAAAGGCAGTGAACTTATCCCAGGTTTACATTTTTTAAAGGTACAGTGAGCCAAGACATTAGGTTTGCATATTTTTGGTGTCAGAGGAGCTGTCTAGAAAAGATTTTCTGCATACAGAAAGAGTAAATTTCAGAATTCTTCAAAATTTTATTAATGTTTAATTTTTCAATCTGATACTCTCTGGGGTTTATTTAATTTTTTCACCCTTTGGTAGTCATTTGATCCCTGCATATCTCAGAAAATACTTAAATATGGCCTTAGGACTCTTTTTATACTTTAAGTGTTTCTGAAGTGGGGGAACGGTTAATATTCGTCTTTTTCTGATTTAAAATACTAGGTTTTCAACAAAATAATTATATTTCAGTTGCAGAGAATTACAATTCAGTATTTTTTTACACCATTTTAGTAATTTAAAACGGAAAATATACTTCCATGTGCTACAGAGAATTTGCAAACCAACATTTATATATAACAATGTCTGCCTCTTCTGTACATCTGGACAAATAATTTCAACTTTGTCTTACTTTTCAAGCCCTGAATAATGGAGAATTTGTTTTTTTTCAATCCTTGACATTTTTCACTGAACATATTTGAGAATTTGTGAGCTGAAAGACTGAAGAAAGGTTTTGAAGTGGTACACAAATAAGTTTTGCAGCTTTTGCTTACTTACAATTTCAATCAATTGCTTCACCTCAAAGTAACTTATTTAAAATATAAAAAATATTATATCTAGTTTCTCCTAAAGAAAACCTTATTGTTATGGATGTTTTAGGGAGATACCTTATTAAAACATGATACATAGGGTCATGTAGAAGAGAGATTGTCAGAATATCTGTGCTTTAAAGGTTAATGATTTTCTTTATGAGAGAGTTTTTCAGGATACACTCAACGAAAAATCACATTTAGTATGCCAATGATATCTTAAAATAGGCATATCACTGATTACTTGTAAAATGTCAGCTATTGTTTAAGTGATAAAACATTTTATAGCCATATGTTTATTTTATGATGGATTAAAATTATCTTTAGCATTTGATGTTTGTGTTAAATTTATATTCATCTTGAATAAAGCACAATCCTAAAACTTAGGTTTTCCTTTTCTTTATACTAATTTTTAAATGAGAATCATTTTATGCTATTGTGATACTTGTTTGCATCACAACGACAGAAAATATCACTGTGGGGCTCTGCCAAATACACTGTTTTACATAATATAACAAGTTAGAACAACAGGATTTGCCTATTTATTCAAAACATTTACAAACAATTCCAGCATTTCAATTTTATGTAAATCAGCATGGCTTATTTATGTATACTATATATATAAATTTGGTGTTATGTTAGCTTTTTAACATTCAAATTCTTCTATGCAAGAGTGATTCACTAGTCTTACAGTGGTGAACATCATCTCATCATTGTCAGAGAACGATTCCTATTGCAATCTATACAACTTGATTCAGTATCTGAAATCTCAGAACTTTTAGCTTCTAAAAGTAATTGGTTATTCTTAGAACACAACTTCTATCAGGCATGTAGGATGCACTTTTTAAGAGAAAATTGAGTTTATATTATGTTTCAAGGAATTAAAGGTCTCTTTTAATGTTCAGTGATTAACTTCCTTTGCAGTGGTTGTTACACATTCCCAGATATTTTCACACTTAACATTGCGAAAAATATAATTTTACTTTTTCAAAGATTACTGAATTTGTCCTTCAAAAATATGAGATAACTTGGAAACTTCATTTTTTTTTTTGTTTCATTCTATCTCTTCTCTTTTCTGGCCAGAACAGATTTGTATGAAACTTTAAGTCAAATTCCACCTCCTTTTAATTTCCAAACTCCTTAGCTTATCTAACAAAATTCCTTAATATTTCTCCTCTGCTAAGCCCTCAGGCCTCTTGGCACTCCACCAGCACTGTGTGGTAATTCATTGACTGCTGGTCCCTCCAGAAGTCTTCTCCAGACTCATTCTTCCTCATATCTTTTCCACCTTTGATGTCATCTGTTTCTTCTTTAAAATCTTCTCCTGCTTTTATAGTGACATCTTCCTGAGCTTTATCTTTTGGTTTTATGGCCTCTCTTTTCTTGTGGATTGTCTTTTTACTTTTACAGACCATAGGAGATGATACTTTCTTTGATTTTCTGCGGACATTTTCTCATCTGTTTTGTCTCATCTGTTCACACAACTTCATTTGTTCCTTTGTGCCTGCTGCCTTGCAAAAGTCCAGTTTTTTGCCTGATTTCCCTTTACCCAGACCAAATGTCAGGTGTCATCCATGACCCTTTCTTTTGAATGTCTCATTCTAAATACAAATTTAAAGGAACTTTTTTCTGTTCTTCTGTTATAAAAGTTTCTGGTGAAATCAGCACGATCAACAAATGAGAAGAGCAGACTTTGTTTTAAGGCTTTCATATAAGACAAAATTCATGCCTAAGATACTTGGCAGTCTCTAAGAACGTTGTGACAGTCGATGGCTCTTATATGGCTTTTTTGGTTTGGTTTTTAGTTAATTTACTATCCTTTCCCATCCCACCTTCGTTTTAATTGCAATGTCCATAGAGGACTCGATTTTTCAATATATTGTTAATTTGTTTTCAAAAATCTAGGTTTCCCTACCTGTATAATTTATTGTAGAAATGGACACAACTTTCCATCTGTTTAATAATACCTATAATTATTTACTGTTGTGAAAAGGAACTCAACAGCTTTTCTTCCTAAACTTGGGCTCTTCAATCAAATTGATGGCCTTTACAATATACAGGAAAAGTTTGGGGTTTTTATAAACATAGTATTTCCTTTGGAAACTGTTTCTTTCATAGTTTTATAGGAGATTTATTTTGGCATCCTGACTTACAATTTTGGTAAACTGGTTAAGAGTTTCATTGTACTTCCAGGGGAAAAGTGATTGAAATGAAACACCAGACTCCAAATCTGGACTCCATTATGGTATGGTTGCTTCAGTGCTTTTTAATTTCTGAATATGAACTTTCCGAATTACACTTGGACACATGCTAGAACTTAACAAAATTACAAGAATCCAAGTGGGGAAATAAAGAATTAAATTAGTCTGCAACACCTTTTACATGTCTAATCTGTTTGCAAATATGAAATAATTTGGGTTATATATATCGGTACAGTATATATGTAATACAGTTCTACTGTTATAGCCGCCACTAAAATTCCTTTATTGAATGTGACTCATTCCAACAGTTTCTTTCAGCGTGCCTTGTTAATCCATTGGTGGTTTTTTAATTTGAAAAAAAAAATTACCCCTTTGAAAACAATTATCAGGACAAATTTTCTCACCTTTATTCCAGCATTATTGTGAAAATGTGTGCAATATATAGAAACCACATTATTCACACAATAGTTGATGTGGGAAGGCATCTCCGGAGATTTTCTTCTCCAGTGCTCAATATTCAAAACAGGGTGAGCTAGAACAGGACCATGTCCACATGTGTGCTGAATATCATGAGGGATGGAGACCTCACAACTTCTCTGGGCAGCCTATTAAAGTGTTTGACTGCTCATAGAGAAAGAAAGAGTTTTCAAATATTTAAACATAATTGCACATACTTATTTTTGTGCCCATTGCCTTTTGTACTTTCACTGAGCACCACTGAGAAGATTCTGGCTTTGCTGTCTTTACTTCCCTCATTAGGTATTTACACACACTGATAAGTTCTACCTCAAGGCCTCTCTGCTCCAGGCTGAAAAGTCTCAGTTCTCTCAGCCTCTCCTCCTACGTCAAATGCTTCAAACACCTGATCACCTTTGTGGCCATTTACTAGGTTTAATCTAGTGTGTCCATGTTTCTCCTGTACTGAGGAGCCCAGATCTGCATCCAGTGCTGCGGGTGTGTTTTACTACCATCTTAGAGGGGGAGGAATCATCTCCTTTAGCCTGCAGGCGGTGCTCTTTCCAAAGCAGATTTCAATGCTGTTGGCCTTCTTTGCCACAAGGGTACATTACTGCCAGGTTAAACTTGACACTTACCAGGAACTTTGGGTCCTTTCCTGGCAATCTGCTTGCCTGCTGTTGCCCCTCACCTGGCTAAGTGCAGGGTTTTATTCTTCTCAGGTGCAGGACTTTGTTGAACTACATGGGGCTTCTGTTGGCTCATTTCTTCAACCTGTCCAGGTCCCTCTGGACTATCTTGCTTCTTAAGGATCAACAACTTTGCACTCCGAAATTGTATCATCTGCAAACTTGCTGAGGGCTCACTCTCCATTTTCTAAGTCATTAATGAAGTTAAATAGTATTAGCCATAGCATCAATGCCCCAGTCCTAAAGCTACTGTTGTCCAGCTCGACTTCATGCTGCAGATCACAACCCTCTAAAGACCAGCAATTCAGCCAGTTGTCAGTTCATCTCACAGCTTCTTCACTTGTTTGTTGGTCATCCTCATATTATTCCCAGTTTGAAGACCTCCTTCCACATTGGCCTGCCTTTTGGCAAAAATGCTTTTATCCTAAAAATAACATGAATTAAAAGTTGTACTACATCATTTCCCAGTACAGATTAAACTCAGCTGCAGTACTGCAGTTTAACTAAATAGCTTTTTCTGGCTTATTAATCCTTAGCTCTATACAAATTTCTAAGAAAACAGATTTATTTTGATTGTGCATCATTTGTTGGAGGGGAGGGGTTTGTTCCTTTGAATGTGCCAGGGATGATATACCATGTGCTAAATATTTTGCATTCCAGATTTTTACATAAAAAATGTCTGTTGGGGGCAGGGATGGGCTGCACTTCTAAGAAATTCTGCAATGTTCATTTTGATTTTTTCTGCTTAATTACCCTCTCAGCTAGTTGATGATTGCTCAAACTACAGCAGAGCTTATGGGGAGTGTGAAGCTGGAGGGCAGTGACCATGAAATTGTAGAGTTTCAAGATCCTTAGGGCAGTGAAGAGAGCACACAGCAAGCTTGCTACTCTGGACTTCAGGAGAGTGGATTTTGGCCTCTTCGGGGATCTGGTTGGCGGAGTACCATAGGATAAAGCTTTGGGGGAAAAGGGCCCAAGGAAGCTGACTAATATTCAAGGATCGTCTCCTCTAGTTTCAGGAGCAATGTGTCCTGACACAGGCGTACAATTCTGTCAATGGAGGAGGTGAGATAGAGGCACAGTTTCACCCTGACTTTCCTGTTGTCCAAAGGACTAGCATATTCTGGAAGCCTTTACACTAAAATGATTAAGTTACGTCTTCTCCAGGATGACTTGGCTTCTGACTGACCATTAGAGTAGATGGGTCTTCATCTCTTCAACCTTAAAAGAAAATGCTTTCCTCCTGGTCAGTACAAGAGAGTGAAAGGAGCACTTGTGGGACAAATATAGAGCTTCCTTTCTACCATGTTCCTGCAGATATAATTGAGCATATCTGCTTCTCCTCTTTCCACTTTCTTAATCAAGCAAAGCAGCTGTATTTGAGCCTTGAACCTGTAGAGATGTATCGGTCTTTATGACCAGTGCTTTAGTTTTCTTATCAAGAGTTAAATGTGACAGTTGCACTCCTGCAGCTCTAAGAGAGGCACAGGGTATGTTTTGTATGTGAGAAAGAAAGTGTCTTTTGTGGTATGTATTGAGTGAAAACAAGCAAAAGAAAAGCAAATTCTTGAGCAAATGCAAAGAAACAAACTGTATTCTGGGATATCTTGGAAAGGTGAAAGAATATATGCATTAGCAACCAAATACTTCATTGACTCACCGCTCATGCATAAATTCATGAAATCACCTCTAGGTTTTCCTTAGAAACCAAGTTATTATAAAAGGAGAGGGGGGGAGGGTCGTTTGGGTTGTTTTGTGGATTGGGGTTTGTTTCTTTCTTTTCATTCTGGTGTTTTTCTGTTTGTTGGACTAGGTTGATGGAAAACTCAATGGAAAATATATTCAGATTTTCCTTTTAGAGTTTACTTACTAGAAGAGTTATGTATGTGGTAGATGTTTTTTGGAGAGTTTTCTGCAAGGTTAGAGGAAGGGGTTTTTGAGGAGGTGGAGGACTGACAAACTTTTGTACATACATGTCTCATTTCTATGGAAAAAAATTGCAAAGGAAGAAATGTCTTTAAAGACTTTCATAGGCCTTGTCATGGCTTATGCTCAGTCAGCTATGCAGCCTCTTTCTCACTACCCTCTTCCCTCTCCCCTGCTCCAGGAGGGATGATGAGGAGAATTGAAAGAATGTAACTCCCACAGGTTGAGATAAGAACAGTCCGGTAATTAAGGTATAATACAAACCACTCCTGCTGCCACCAATAATAATAATAATGATAACAGAAGTAACAAAGGAAGAGAATACAACCACTCGCCACCTGCTGACAGATACCCAGCCCAACTGAGCAGTGATCTAAACCTTCGGGGTAACTGTCCCCCAGTTTATGTATTGGGCATGACGTGCTATGGTATGGAACACCTCTTTGATCAGTTTGGGTCAGGTGTCCTGTCTCTCCTTCCTCTCAGCTTCCCCTCCTCCCTGGCAGAGCATGAGGCTCAGAAACTCCTTGATCAGAGTAACCATTACTGAGCAGCAACTGAAAACATCAGTGTTATCAGTGCTGTTCCCAGGCAGAAAGTCAAAATCACAGCACTGCACCAGCTACTAAGAAGGAGAAAAAATTACTGCTATTGCTGAATCCAGGACAGCCCTAGACACAGCCTGGTGTCTTATATTTTATAAATTAAGAGAACATGAGGATGAGAATGCATATTGTATATGTACTTTGTGTTCAGAAACACAAAAACCAGGACTTGGACCATTTCCAGAATTCACCTGTAACTGCAGTTGTATTGAATGTAGTTCATGCTATAGCTTCTCCAAACAACTCTGAAGTTCTATAAAGACTCAGCAAGTTAGACTTATTACAGGTGGAATTGTTTAAGCGTGGCAAAGATGGTTTTATGACCATCTATCTTACCGTGCAAAATGGTTTTGGTTTATGACCAGTCACTGTCATAGTCTGAATATCTCATTCCTTGAAAAATAATCAGAGTTTAGGTTTGGGTTTTTCCTAGGCCACAGGAAGCATTTACACAGACATTATAGGTTTTTGAACTTATACAAGTCTTATATCTCAAAGCTAAACTTTTTAAAAAAATATTTTCCCTCACTGTTTTAACTTTGGACAAGTTTCACTAACACCAAAACATTTTTATAGGTGACTGGTCTGGTTCTGAATTGTAGGTTAATAAGAAAACAAGTTCTCATTTTCAAAAGGCTTGCTTCCATTGCAAGATAGAAATTATTCAGGTGTATATATTCCTATTTTCACTTAAATAAGTGACTAACATGGACTTCTGTATATTTTTTTTAATTGTAAAAAGATCAATGATTTTGGAATTATGATCATATCACATTAATCTTCCACAAATATTTTGGAGGACAGGCTGTCAGTAAATAAGCTATGTGATTGAATTAGTAAAATTAAAGGGGAAAAAAAAGAAAACATACCTTTAGGTTCAGTAAGATTATGCCCTTATATGCTGCTTCCTTACACAGAAAGATATCAATGCTTGCTGAAGTCAAGAGTTTCTTAATGACATATAGAATTTGAAATATCGAAGCTCTAGGGTTTTTTTTTTTATATTTTAAATATTCTCTGTATTATTACAGCTGTGGTTTTTTTCATCATGATAAATAAGCATATCATTTCGCCATGAGCTGGCATTCACTGTGGGAAATACAACCTATGCCAGGTTTGGTTTTGTTTTTTTTTTTCCTATTCTTTCTCTCTTAATGATGGGGAACCAGCAGCCCAAAAGGTGCTTAAGGATTTCTTATAAGCATACTACTGTTTACATTTTCTTACTGTCCCTGGAAGTAACATATATATGAGGCCCTTAGTGACGTGCTTTACTGGTGGACTTGACAGTGGTGGGGTAATAGTTAGACTTGATAAAGTTAAAGGTCTTTTCAAACGTAGATGAGTCTATGATTCTATGATTCCGATCTGTGAAATTGTATTAATATGTACTGCTGCTTCTTTTCTCTGCCTATTCAAAGCTGAATTTTCTCTGGGAACAATACTAAAATTATGAAAATCATGCAATTAATTCTGTGTAAAACTGGCCCCTTTAAAAAATATTCTGTAATAACATTTGCAGGCTTTCAGCTGTGTGTGCGTTAAGTAAATCTTATTGAACCAGTTAATCTGTTAACAGGAAAAAAAAAAGGTTACAGGCTAGACTGGATTCACCATACAGCTAGCATTTCTCTGAATATTTGGTTGCTGTTTACAGAAAGAATGTGTCTGAAACCAATATAACTCCTGCAGCCTATTGTTCATAGTAGTGTTTTTTTTCTGCCATTAATACAAAATCAGGTTTTTCTCAATTTTCCTTTTATTGACAACTGCTGGTATGCTACCTTCTGGAGAATAATATCTGAAATTTAGCTAGAAGTTTTTAGAAGCCTACTGAACTTCATACAAGCATTCTGGTTTTCAAGGATTTTCCTGTTCATTCAGAATCCATTTGTGTTGCTTTTTCCTAATTGTCTCCTTTGGAATTATCTTATTGGGTTTTTTTGTGGGTTTTCTACTGTTTTGTGTCGTTTTGTTTTGAGAACAGTCTATAAAATGTATTTTACCTTAATGAAATTGGCTGTGTATAAATATCATTGTGTTTCCTGTAGACTTCATTGTATTTATTTTATAACATGAGCTATTCACAGGTGTCTATGCAAAGATCACACTTTCTCCTGTGTTTTTCCTTACCTTATGGTCCGAGTGATGGGGGCTTCTCAAGGCTTGTATTAAGAGGACAAAAAATCTTAATTGCACTTTTTACAGGAAGCCTTTTACAGACAGTGTTGTAAGATTGATAGATTACGCAGAAACGGTTCATGGAACTCAAGATCATAAATGAACAGTTCAGTACCTATAAGGTATCCCAGAGAGCAACACCTCACTGTATGATTGGGCCAAGTGTCTGGGTTATGACACCTTAGAGAAATACACAGAAAGGTAATGGGGAGGTTTATTTCTCTGCCTGATTTCAGAATACAGCAGTAGGGAAAAATCACCCATTTATTAAAGTATGCACTACACTAATAAACCTAAATAATATAAATTTATCAGACAGCAGGCACTGTAGGGTTTGCTGCACATCATGACTTGAAATAGTCATATTTATACTGTTTGAAGAGTATAGTCAATGTGTCTAAATCAGTCTCACCCTATGCCTAGCAGCCACACATTGGAAGCAAACAGGACAGCAGCAGCAATCAAGTAACCAGGGCTGGAATGCAACCTAAAGTGTGGAGCTAATATGGTTGTCAACATGTAAGAAAGCAGTGAATGATCATGGTTCTTGTCTCTAGTGGTAAATTTTACCTTTTCAGTGTACTCAAAGGATTGAAAAAAATTGCAGAAACACTGATAAGAGGTCCAAGTCTGCAGACTCACAGCCTTTAGGATAACTCTGTCACACTGGATTTTGGTATAATTACCTTCTGTGAATAAAGTTGCTCAAGTGTGCATGTATTCCAGGACCAAACTGTCACACTGCTTTGACTTGTCCCTCCCTTGCTCATTCACATACTGTCAGTCTATTGTGTTCTGGATTGGACTTGAGAGGTGCTGGTTGCTTTTATTAGTTCTCTAACTTGATGATTCTTTGAGTAAAACAGGATAAATCCCTTTGATTTTCCTGTGTAATATGAATGAAATGGTAGATATAAATTTTCTCTTTTGCACCCATGCATATTTGTGTGAAAATTTTCTGTGGTAATGATCCATGATCAGACTGAGAGGTGATTCTATACAAGCAGATGTTGAGCATTTAATCACACCAGAGGGAAATCTAGGTAGTGGCTTTAATTAACGCATATTCTGCTATGATAGTGCATAAACTGAGGAAAAAGTGAAGGCGGTTCTTTTAATGCTGGGAAAAATGAGGAAAAATACCAAGGCTGAAACATATTTGGCAGTAATGTACAACCTCTTTGGCCAGAGCAGGTTAGCTTCTTGCAGTATTTGGAAAGAGATGCATTTTATGGTGTCTCTCATGCCACATCTTGACTACTATGGAGCATGCATAATGCTTCTGGGTCATGTCATTGCTATTTACTGTAGACAGCTTGAGTCTACTATCCACAAAGATCCTGATGGCTCTACTTATATGTGATGGATTTACTTTTCAAGAAAGCTCCTATTCCTGTGCAATTACAGGCAAGCTTGAGGCTGGAGAGTTAGAACAAGAACAGACTGGTATTTAGGTGTGTCCTGCTCATGTCTGTGGAAATGTTATTGTGCCATGAGCCGGTTCATGTCACCCTCTCAACTGTTCGAAGAAGGAAGAACCCCAGGACCTGGCAGGCTCCAACAAGCTCTCTTGACCATAGCCTCAGAAAAAGCGTGTTATATCTTTTATCCGTTACCACCTGAAATTCACAGCTGAAAGAATATCTCCCATTTGATGAGTAAACACTTTATGCTATGCTTAAATCCTAGAAATGAAAAATACTTCATCTGGGGAATAAGAATATTATAAATCATACAGTACCCTGACAATATCTGATACTATGCTATGCTCTGATGTGTTTTGAAGGAGAGCAGGCATAGAATTTGTTTTAATTTGGTCAGTAAATCTGAGTTTACAGTTCTTTTTCATTGCTAGGGCAGCATATACGTTGTAGAGCTTACCAAAGGATGTCGGGTTTTATTTTTCTGATTTACGCCTGAGTAGATATTTTTTCCAAAGGCATAAGAAAGGATTTATGCCTCCACTTTCTATTAACCCTAAGGAGAAGATTGATACCTCATGTTCTTCTAAAAACACAAACAGAAAAGTCAGCAGTTACAAAGGCACTTCCATTTCATTGTGCTTTTTTTACTGCAACCTTCCATTATAAAATTGCAAGAGGTCCTAAACTGTTATAAGACTAATGTTGAGATCAGCAAAGGGTTGTCATTAAAAGTTTCTATTCTTAGGAAAGACTTCTGAGATTGTCATGTAAGGTGTTTGTCATACTATGCCTAATCTCATTTGAAATTAAAAAACAACACAGAAAAACAGCAGGAGGAATTAAAAAATACCACTTTTCTGATGAAAGTAAAGAGAAGTCTAAATTGCAAAGCGTCCTTCTTAAGAGCTTTTCTGGGTTGGGGAGGGGAAAGGAAGGGAGAGTGCTGTTCTGGAAATTTTCTAAAGAGTACTGAAAAGATTGCTGGCAAGAAACTTGCAAAAAAGTATTTGCTCACTTTGTCAGCCTACCTTATAGATGTGAAGCACATTTTATTGACTACTTTGTGAGGCAGTAATTGAATGGCCTCATTCAACATGGCAGTTTAGGTTGCAAGAGGGAAGAGAGACCTGTAAATAGTTTTAAAGAGAATTTGTCCTGGGTTCTGCTGTAACAGTTATTTTTCTCCTTTCTAGTAACTGGAGCAGTACCAAGTTTTGTCTTTAGCCTGAGAACAACGCTGATAACACACCAGTGTTTTAGTTGTTGCTAAGTAATAATTACTCCAGTCCAGGACTTTTCAGTCTCATGCTCTGCTAGTGAGGAGGGGCAACAACCTGGGAGGAAGCAGAAGCAGGATATCTGACCCAAACTAGCCAAAGGGATATTCCATACCACCCCACATCATGCCCATTTTATAAACTGAGAGGAGTTGTCTGAAAGGCCCTGATAGCTGCTCGAGTTGGGCTGGGTATTGGTCAGCGGGTGTTGAGCAATTGTACTGTGCATCACTTGTGTTTATTGTTTTATTTTCCTTTTCACCTTTTGGGTTTATATTCTCTGCCCTTGTTATTTCCCTTATCACTATTACTATTGGTGGTAGCAGTAGTGGTTTTGTGTTATAAATTAGTTACTGGACTGTTCTTATCTCAACCTGTGGAGTTTACATTCTTTCCGTTCTCCTCTCCACCCCTCTGGGAGTGGGGTGTGGGTTAAAAAAGGAGTGAGCAAGTGGTTCTGAGTTACCGGCCGGGCTTAAATCACAATAGAATTTCAAAGTCATATTAGAAAGCCAGACAACTACAGCTGTCAGGTGCAACGGTAGAGATCTGATTCAACAGAC